>JAPDSC010045340.1:49282-59542 GCA_026290005.1 Latrodectus geometricus
CCCTAAAAACTTAAAATTGCAAAACAAAACTTTAAATATATGTCAGACAATATTACATCTGTGCCAACTTTTGTAAAATGCTTTAGTAAAACTTCTTGCATGTTAAAATTACCTACCAAACATTTTATGATTTTTTGATTAATTTATTGCTAAACTTACTTATTAAATTATTACTACCTTTTTTATTTCTTTCACTATTATGTTTATTTATTGCATTATTACTAGCTTATTTATTACTTATTTTAACTTCATTAGTTTAAAAAGATTACGTTAGAATTCCATAAAATCATTACAGAGCTGAGTTCAATTTACATTCACTTTTTTAAAACTTTGATAAAAATATGTGGAATTAAGTTAATGGATATAACTTCATATCACCCTCAATGCAATGGGAACATTTTTACAACAGCACTGAATTCTAAAAACAACTGTAAAACCACACAACTCAGTCAAATGTATAGAATCAATTCCAATTATACTTTTAGGTATAAGAGCTTCAATAATAGAAGATTCTGAATACTCCATAGCTCACATGGTTAATAGCAAAACAATTGAAATTCCTAGTGAATGTTTTGAAAACTCCAAACTACTTCAGGAACTTTCCTTCATAAATTATAAGAACAAGCATGTTCTTTAAAAGCATGTGAAACAAAAAACTAGACAGATTTTCATACAAAACTATTTAAATGTTTGCACCCAAGTTTTCTCAAAATAGACCAAATAAAAAGATAAAAAATAAATAATAAAACACTGGAGCCAGCTTATGAAGGTACTTACAAAATAATATCCAGGAAAGATAAGTATTTTACCCTTCAAATTAAAAGCAAAGAAATTCCAATTTCTATACAGATTTAAGCCAGCATATATCCTCCCCAGCGATGACCAATGTGGTGAACAATTTGAAAACAAAGGAAAAGATTCCACTACAAAAAAAAATTCTACTAAATTAACTTCATTCAAAAATGAAGAATTAAAAACTGGTAAGAATAAAGTGCCAAAAAAATGGAAAAGTGTTTAACTTCTTGCATAATTCTATGTAAATAATATATCTATATAATAATGTGTTTACATATAATTATTTTTAAGTTTAAACTTCTTGTAGGATCACATTTTTGTCACTATTTTATTTATCCCTTCCCATATATGTTAATGTAACTTTTTTAATGGGAGGAAAATAATGTGGTCAAATAAATAATAAAGTCATGTGGTCATAAAATAACAAAGTCAAATATTTAAAAAAAATTAATAAGAAGAAAATTAAAGATTAAATTTTCAACAATTCTTTGCTTTATAAATTGAAATTTTAATTGGTGAAATAATAAGTAATGTATTTAATGTTGTTTCTTTTACCAATTTGATTTATCACTAAATAAAAGATATTTATTTGAAATGTTTTATGGCAACAATAAATTCGTCTCTTTGGTTAAAATAAAGTAAATCCTGAATTTCTTGAGAATTTCACAAAAGCATGCTTATTCTATAAACTTTTAAATTCTAAAATGAGTAATTATGATAAATTGAATTTTGCCTCTCAAATTTAGGAAAAGCTAATTAGATTTAAGGTGTTTGAAGAATTTAATAATTTTATTTTATTAAATAATGGAATTTAAATGCCTGCTTTAATCTAAATTTGCTTCTTTTTATGATATCCTATTTGTTACAAATTATCATTATAATACATATGGCAATAAGAATATTTTAGAGATAAATTTCTGTATCTTATCCAATCAACTTCATGGGGCTAAAAAAGTAATTGACTTATTTTCAAATACTACTGAAAACAAACAAGCAATCAAATATTTTAACGTTTTCCAAAAGAAAAAAGCGTGCTCATTGAAGTTTACATAAAAGAATTGTTAAACTTGTGTTAAATTGACAATTCATAACTGTGTCTAGTGCTAAACTTCATTATAATATTGATATTATTATAATCTCTTAAAATTTTTGGTGTGCTTCAATGCATTCATTACCTTATCTTGTTTACTTGTTGACCTTTTGTGAATTTGGGAAAATTTTTAAGATCTGAAAATATATTTCAATAAACGAGAAACTTTAATACAATTATTATACAATAAAATTGAAGGTGAAGAAAAAAAAAATTAACCACAAGTGGGTTAGGCTTTGAATATAAAGCTAAAAGAGCTTTCTATAACAAAAACAGAATCATTCCACCTTCTAGTACAATTACACGACAGATATGGAATATTTGATTTCAATTAAAGCAAATTCATTCAGACAACAGTGCACAATCTGCAAAGTTTCATGTCAGTGCAGCTTGTAAAAAAGCTAAAATTATATTGCCATAAAAAAGTTAATTTATAGATCGTGGAGTTTACATGTTTAAGATTAAATCGTTAGAGGTAGTACAGCTACATTTAGACCGCGTGTCTAAATGTAGCTGCACCACCATTTTTTTTCTGTGGAAATAATCAAAGCATAAATGTCTTCTATTAATTGAAATATTAAATTTATTGGTTTAAAATGTAAATAGGTTTTTTTTTTATATATTTAACCAATTGTCATATCCATTTCTGTTACAATAAACAGCTTTAATTTTTAGAAGATAAAATTTTGAAAATTTATATTATTGATTCTAGTTCCCAGAACTAATAGAAGCTAATTTAAAGTATAGTAGAAAATATCTGCTTTTAAGAAAGGAAAAATGAAAACTTTCATATTTACAGTACTTGGCACAAATAACTGAGCATGTATATAAAGTTCATCATTCAGGCACTAGTTATAGTTGTATCTTTGATGTTTAGCAATTTTATAAGACTTATGATCACATAGAATTGATCATAGAAGCAGATGTTGCTGATTAATTGAATCTTTGAGTTAAACAATATTTGGTTATACAAAAGAACAGACAAACAACTTTAAACTTTGACAGTCATTTCAATGCTAAATAGAGATTAAGAAATTATATATCTTTGAAAATTGATGTATTTGGAATAGAAGACCTAGTTGAAAAATGATCAAGAGAACAAGAAAATATAAGTATAAAGTATTTTTAAAAGAAATTGTGCATACTATACAGTATCCCTACCCAGAATAAAAAGTTTGTAAAGATCTTCTAAATTAATTGAGGAATAAACTCAATGGCTAAAACTTTAAAAAAAATTAATGTCTAATCACTGTTTATAATTAATTCTTCAAACAAGCTTGATCAGGAGATACGACCCACTGCATTAGATTAAATGAAATGTCCTTATTTACTAAATAGACTTGTTTAGTAAATAATAACATTTTAAAAAGGGGAATTTGTATCCAATTTCAATGCTTTGCCAAACGAAAAAAAAAAAAAAAAAAGTAAATGACTGTCTAAACAAAAATCATATCTAACATTGTAAATTTTTTGTTTAAGTGAAGAGTTAAATCTGTTATTTAAAATGCATTTTTTGAAAAAATAATAATAAAAATTGCAACTTTCTTACATTCCTGAGATGGAAATTTACACAAAACACTATTTAACAAATATTTAGATTTGTCAAATAAAAGTTTCGGGTAAATTTGAGTTCTTTCAAGTTAGGGGCTCTTTCCAATCAATAATGCAAATTATTGCAAGAAACAGAATAACAGCTTAAGAAATCCATGCAGTTGGGACACAAATTTCTAATTAATAGAAGGGCTTGTTCAATTTTACAAAGCAATCTAAAGAAATTATGACTTTGCATATGTATACTGAACTTGGCAAAATCTCCCGTAATTTTTAGATGGCCAGCTAAATAAAATAAATTTTTTGAATTAAAACGGGAATACTTCAAAAGATATTATTCTGTGATGCAAATTTTGCTATAGCAAATTCCCTGACCCAAAACAATAATAATTAAATAAAACTTCTCTATTGTTTGCAAAATTAGTAAGTACATGAAAATTTGTAAAACTATAAATATCAGGATAAAAAATTTTTTAAGTTAAATCCTAAAATAAAGAAATGATTTAGTGAGAATGTTACCAAATAGATTTATTTAATCAAGATTTGCCAAATCTTTTAATTTGTAAAGTGAATCCAAGTATTTGAAGTTTCATACCATGTAGTTTGCTTAATAAAACATTTTACTTTTGGAAACAAGAATAAAATTAAAAATTTTTCTTCTATTTACCGTATTTTCCTGTATAAAATCCGCAGATTATCTGTTAAAAAAGTTTGGAATTTCGAGGTGCGTATTATACGCCGATGCGGATTATCTGATAAAAATATTTTCCAACAGAAAAACTTACATTAAAAATGTTGAAAACGGCGTTTATGTTTTGTAAAATGGGTAACAGCTGAAAGATTTAGCGATTTAGTTTACATATTGTAGCTATTAGTTTTGTCCATTTACGTTCAAGAACAAATTCATTTTTGAACATAATTGGAAGTTCGTTCTACAAAGGAGCAAAATCGATTCTTCACAATTCCTATTCTGGAACGGAACAAAATTGATTGTTCAAAAATTGTTCTAGAACGAATTTGAATTCATTTATACGCATTTTGTCTTTATCTGAGCAATTTTGTCCTGAAAATATTGATACATCATCATGTTTAAGCAAAAACGGCAGAGTTTAAACTAAAAGTTATAGAGCAAGCTGCTGAAGTAGGAAATAGGGAAGCTGCAAGATTGTTTACCATCGACGAGTCAAATATTCGATTGTGGGAAAAAAATAAGTCGAATTTTGAAAACTGTGATGGACTTAAAAGATCTAATCGCCATGGACAGCCTCATTGGGCTGAAATGGAGGAAGAATTGTATAAGTAGATATTAAGAGAGAAAAATGGGAAAGCAGTCTTGACGATAAGTATAAGAATGAAAGCTCAATTTATTGCACAAGAAATGGGTATTGGAAACTTCTCTTGTGTACAAACGTGGTGTTACAGGTTTATGAAAAGGAAAAACTTGGCTGCATGTAATCGCTCATCTGTCGGTCGAAAACTACCAAAAGACTGGCAAAAAAAATCTGATGAGTTTTTACATTTTGTAAAAAAATCATTAAAGAAAACAATTTTACTTCGAATTTAATTTTTAATATGGATGAAGTGCCCTTGTCCTTTGATATACCATCTACCAGGACTGTCGATGTTCAAGGAACAAGCAGTGTCTATAAATACTACAGGAAATTAAAGAACTTCATTCACAGTAGTTTTATGCTGTGTAGCAAATGCTATGAAATTAACACCAATGCTGATATTTAAAAGAAAGACGCTTCCAAAAGAAAATTTTCCTAAAAGCGTTGAAATTAGAGTAAACGATAAAGGCTGGATGAATGAAGGAATTATGATTTCATGGTTACACGGCATCTGGCGAAAACGAAAAAATTCCTTTTTTCATCCTAAAGCTTTTTTAATTATGGACTCTATGAAAGCTTATCTAAATGAAAATGTTAAGCATGCCTTGAAATCTGCATTTGCGAAAATTGCTATCATTCCTGGAGGATTCACAAAAATACTACAGCCTTTAGATGTCGGAATTAATAGATCATTCAAATCGAAGGTTAGAAAATTATGGGAGCAATGAATGTCGGATGGAGAAAAAATTTACCAAAAACTAAAACTAAACAAACTAGAAAACTAAAACAGGCAACATATGAAAGCGTTTCCAACTGGGTCTTGCAAGTGTGGAACAAAGTCTCGGAAACTACAGTAAAAAACACATTAAAAAAAATGCAGTTTCAGTGATGAAAATGACTCCAATAATGATGACTCATTATCTAGTGACTGAGATGACGTATTAAGTGAAAATTTAATGAGTTTATTTATTTCCGAATCTGATGACTCAGATTTTGAAGGTTTTTAATTATTTCAAATAAATTTAGTGATCATACAATATAGTGTTTTCTTTTTTATTTCAAGTGTTTCATTTTAATTATACTTATGTGGAACAACCAAGGTAAATTCAAATTCCTATTTCATCTCACCGCTTGGTGACAAAAAATGATAGTAATAAATTTAAGAGATCAGAGTTGTTCTCACATTCCTAATTTTATTTTTAAAAAAAGCACTCTGAAGTGTCCCTATTATTCAAATTAAATCCTAAAATTCCTGCTTTTTATGTAAAATTTTTATTAAATTATAAATTTAGTTAAAAATTTAACTAAATAAACACATTTTTTTTAATGTTTATTTGCTTTGCAAGTTTTATTTTACTTAAAAAGGAATTAAGTTTATTATATTTTATATAGTAGTAAATTTTTCTGCTAGTGGAATATATTTTCTTCTTAGTACTTTTTTTCAGTGCAATAAAAAAGAGAAAACAAATTTCTCCTCTCTTTTCAGATTTCTTTCAAACTAGTGCTCATTGGCCACGAATGTATGATGACACAAAAGTTTAGATTTGGATTTACCAATTAATTCTATCGGCTTTTACAAACAAAGAATTATTATTAGAATGAACAATATTTATGATGTAGAATTCATCAGTGTTTATGCTCATAAGTTAAAATTTGCTTACTGCGCCATTTTTAATGATGAATTAACATTAGAAATTTTAGAACTCATTTGTTTATTTTTTTTTATTTTTTTTTTTACCATAAATGCCAAACAACAAAATTTTCACAAGAATGGTTGGAATTGATAGATGGAAATAATAACCTCATTAAGGTATGGTACCGAAGTGTCGACGGTGTTTGTGTGGAATTCTTTGTGAGATAATGGCGACAAACGCACTAATTTAAGATAAACAAAATCGAAATATGAAAAGGAAAATATAACCAACAATGCAATATTTGAAAATAATTCATTTCTTTTTTTAAACATTAATGCGAATCATGTATTTTTTATTTTATTTGACTACATTATCAACAATATATATTTTGGATTATTCACTGTGAAAAATCTCTGCGGATTATACGCACTGCAGATCATATACAGGAAAATACGGTAATTCATTACCCTATAACAGTTTCCAAAACTTAGTATAAGTTTTATGCACATAAACTTTTTATAAGTAAATACAAATACATGGCTGAACGTATATATACGCTCATCTACGTATTTGACAATAACTTTGCACCAATTATTTTATTTCTCAGTTAGGTTTTCATTCTATGAAATTTTCTTAATCACAAAACATGAGACACATATGCAAGTGATGTTTGCAGGTTAGGTTAGGTAGTTTGGGTTTTATGGCACAAGGTCCAAGAGAGGACATGCTGCGCCAAGACAAAATTTTTAATGCTTTTATTTATTTTTTTATTATTATTTATTTAAAAAACCCAAACAACGTTAAAATGTATTAAAACACAAAAATCTATGTATATAATATTATTAAAATTTTATTGTGTATAATATATATTAAATTGTAAACCAATACTTAAATGTAATGCAAGAAACCTATTGCTCTTAAAAAGGCAAATAGGTTTCTGTGGGGTGGATCCCCTAGTAAATCAGACATAGTTAAAATATCACTTTTAAAAAACTGTAAACGATGATGGTTAAAATAATGACATGAACTTAAAATATGAGAAACAGTATATGGTTCATCACATGTTTCACACCAGGGATTTAATTCACTTAAAAACAAATGTCTGTGTGTGAAACGTGTGAGTCCGATATGAAGGCGAGTCAATCTGACATCAGCACTTCGTAAAGGTAAAACTGATGATGGAATGAGACATGGAAAAATGGCACGTAATTTATTGGAGACCTGCGTACACGAAAACTCCTGCCAGAGAGATTTAACAAATGTTTTAACAACCCTTCTCACGTCGAAAAGAGGGACAGATGAATGGAGTACGGATGATGCAGCTTTAGCGGTAGCGTGATGTTTATAGAGATGCCACTCATAGTTTAAATTAGTACGGAATTTCTGTATGATTTCAAATTTTAATGCAATTTTTTCAGGCAGAATATTTACACAGCTTAGGACCAAGAAATTATAATCATTCATTCCTATTTAAGAATGTTATTAATATACATATGTTAAGCTAACAAAAAGTTTAGATATTCTTTTATCTAAATTAAGAGTAACACAGAATACATTAAATTAAAAAAGACAAAATGAATAAAGAATATTGTAATCAATTTCACAATTCTAAAAATTATTCTGTAATATAAATACATATAACTTAAGTCTAGTGATGTCAAAAAATTATTTACTATTAGAATTTTATAGGTATTTCTTGTATTATAATTTATTTAATAGTACATAAAGTCCCAACCACTGAAATTTGGAATTTTCAACAATCTTACTTCTATTTTTTCAATTAATTAAATCATGCTTTCTTTTGAAAGCATTAAAAATTATCATACTTGCAAATAAGTAAAAGCTATAAATCACTTAGGTGATATATTTATAGGAAGTGGATAAAATTATAAAATAATAAGTCAAGCTTCAGACATTCATGGACATGAATAGGAAACATGAACTAGCTTTTGGAGTAAAAATACAATTTGTTAAAATAAGGCTATTTATGTGCTATTTTTTTTAATATGAAATTTACAATTTATTTAGCTTTGTTCAACTAATGTTTTGTGCAATCAAAGTTTGGTCCCCTATCAACTATATTTTAATGCATTTTCTATAAGTGTCATATTAACAAAAATATAAGTAGGTTTGCTGCAATGAGCCACGACAATATTTTTCAAAAGTTAAAATAATAATGTGGGAATTTAGAAAGAGAGGAGGATGTAATGTTGTACCCATTTATTTCTTTCAGCAGTTTTGCTCACATGACACTTTTAAAGGAGTAGGGAAAAATCACACATCTTTGTTAATGAAATAACTAGGTTTCAAAACAGCCCAATGTTGTTAAATTATTCACTGTGAATTTAAATCAGCAACATTATAAGGATCTTGAATCAGCAGTTATTATGGTTTGAAATAATTTCAAATATTGTACTCGAAATTCACAAATGAAACACATGTCATTGCTTTCAATTAGCCACAGACAAACATCCTGATAAGTTTAATTTTTTTTCATGCAACCCTTCTCTATCCAAACAATGGAAATTTCAGTCAAATGTCTGGCAGACAAAGACTTTAATAATAAATTTTCATAACTTTTGTGACTAACAGAAAACACTAATACATTCCATAAATTAAACCACATCTCATACAACTGGATTATAAAAAATTAATTTTCGATTACCTATTGTACATGTAACTTAACTTAAGCCTGTGTACATAATAAGTACACAGGTAATTAATTTTGAGTTTTTTACTTTTATTAAATCATTCAAAACAATGGTGAAACTATTTGATAGTGAACCTTCTTGTGACCTCATTCAAGCTAGATAGCTATCAGCAAAACACAAGATTTATAAAAAATATTTCATAGTACAGAAAAAATAAAGTGGCATATTCGAACAAGGAAAAATAAAACATACAAAAAAATGAAAATATTAGGTATTCAAGAATTAGAAGTAAATTTCGAAAATCATCAGTTAAAATAATTTAAGGTCACCAAATTACTTAATTTTAGCATTTAATACTTGGAAACATAATTATTTTCCTTTATTAAAATAGAGAAATATGTAATACTCACTTAAACTAATATACATAATTTAACTGGTGACTTTTTACAATCAATTAGAGCCATTTTTTAACAATAACTTAATATTTCTTGAACTGTATACTCTGTACCAATTAAACTAAAATTATCAAATAAAACTGCTTTTTAAACATTATCAGTAGTCAAACACAGATTTATGTATCACAATAAAACTTACTTGCAAATTTAAAATTTCACTTGTAATATCAGTCTGTACAGCCTTCTCTTCAGCATTTGTATCTTTCCCATCAAAAAATTCACATGAAATTCTAAATGCATGTTCTAAACTGAAATGAAATATTTTTAAAAGAAAAGGATCAGGATTTAAAAGAAAAGGATTTTATACTATTTTGAATTTTGCATATTAAATTGTATACAATCCTACCCAATACAATTATTTACAACTTGATAATATTATGTAATTTAGTGCCAAATCAGATTAATGAATTAACTGCTCTTTTCAATTCAATCGCTTTTATATGGAAAAAAAAAATTTGTTTTAAATTATATACAGAAATTCATGTTATCTTGTTTTTTAGATGAATAGAATTAACTATAATGTGACAGCAGAAAAAAAATTCTATATATTTTAGAACACAAAAGTGGCTGTCATAACATATGATTTAAATTCCAGTTATTGAAACTTTCAATATAATCTCAGTTAATGAGATTGAATATTGTTTTAAGATTTACTAAATAGATTTATTTTGTAATCTACAGATTTAGAACTTGAACAGTATTAATAAGATCAAGAAATTCTTTCATCACTGATATTTTTTTTTTTTTTTTTTT
>JAPDSC010045353.1:7657-22582 GCA_026290005.1 Latrodectus geometricus
GGAAAGCTTGAGCAGTCGACTGACGGATGCACCAACTGAAAAGATGGAAGAAATGATGAATACACCGGTTGATGAGGACGAGTCACCATCAGTATCAGATCTATATAATGATTCAAAGTCTGCAGAAACTTCACTTTCCCGCATAGTCACGTCTCCTGTTTACAATCAAAGCCTGGGTATACGGGTGTATTTTAATCCTAATAATTGCAATGTCTATTTTCTCCGTCGACGGCCAGAGAACATGGCAAGATGTGAGGAAATTTTCCTTTCCAAGAACGACTTGAAGAACGATGGGTTATTTGTAACTTCAAGAAATGCCATAAATGCTGAGCTTCATCACTTGATGAGGGCAATGAAAAAGTTTTGTCCTTTGGGTAGGCAGACTGGAAGAGTACGTTTCTACGTGGGAGAAAGTGCCAGAACCAATCAGGGTTGGGTGTTGTGGTTGGTAAATCAAGTCCTGAATTCTGTTGAAGAAGAAAATTGAAACACTTGGCTGATATGTACCTAATGTGGTATAAATCCATTTACAATAATACAACATAATTACTTAAAAAAATATATTAAAAAAATGTATATATTAAAAAAATGTATTATAAAAAAATGTATATATTAAAAAATGTATTATAAAAAAATACAATAAAAATATTATTTTATATCATTTTGTGTTTTTAAATATTATTTATGTTGCATTATCTCTGTTATATAAGTTGCAGTATCACAGGTCCTCATCATTTAATTCAGTCTTGTTCACGAAAAGAATCAGAGGCAGTTTTTTTTTTTTCAGCACCGATCAAAGATTTTGTTTTCCTTAACCAAGAGGATCATCGGACTATTGCAGTAATCCATAGACTCACCAGCCAAAATATTTACCGTCTCCTTGTGAATTTCTATTGTATCGTTAGGATTCGTTGACGACAGCAACAACGATCCCGTCTCACCCACTGCATAGTATAGACTTATCTCTCCAGGCCTCTCGACCAAAAGTTCCAAGCTCATTAGGTTGTCTTCTTTGTAGTTGATAGGTGGAACAGCAGCTTCATTCACGGTTGCTCTAGAAGGTGGAGCTCTTCGGAACCGACTCCATCGGATACAGTTAATCCATTTTTCTGGGTTCACGTCATCACCTCGTATCGTCAGCACTGAAGAAATCGGTCCACAAGCTGCTAGACCCAGCAAATTTGTCTTGCTGTAAAGACGATACAAATCTACCAAGTACTCTGCACACAGCCTGTTGCATACAACCAACCTATACTCGGCACGTTCCTCCTGCCCAAATAACACAAGCGCCAAAGGCACTGGTATACAATGGACGCAACCGCCGTGAACAAAAGGCTTCCGGACGACTCGATTAGCAATCTTCAGCGGTTCAACGAACATGTTGCTAAGCTGAAGCCAAGTCAACAAGCTTTCGTAGCCTTACTTAAAGACTGGATGCAACATCGTCGTACCATGATCGTCGTGGTTTCTGGGGGACCAGGCACGGGAAAGACGTTTACCGTTGTGGAGACGCTCAAACATACCAGATTAGAACAGTTAAAAATGGCATTCACGGCACGTATTGCCCACAAGATCGGAGGGAGAACACTACACTCGACCATGATGTTGAACTGGGGAAAAGGATCTGTAATGAGGCAACTCGAGCAAAACCTCGCATGTCTGGACGACTTGGACGAGTGTCTAAAATTGAGTCAACCGCTCTTGTACGAGATGACGTGCCCACATGCACCGGACGTCGTGGTTATTGACGAGATTGGAATGATACCATTCTGGCTCACCTATTGGATCATTGAATTTTTCGCTCAGCGGAGATGTCGTCCAGTTCTGGTGGTGTGCATGGGAGACTGCCGACAGCTGCGACCTGTTAAGTCACAGTACAACTTATTTGGAGCTTACGAGTTTTTCCAACGCAAGTTTGAGACACACCGCATCGACATGACCGAGAGCATGCGTTTCGTGCAAGAATATAATGCCGTCATCGAGCGACTTAGAACTTTTGTGGATCATGAAGACGAGGAGGGAATGTTTGACTATGTTCGTCAGACATATCCAGTAGTTGAGGCATTGGACGCTGCAGTCCTTGCCCGATGCAACCGAGCCATGGCTCACAAGAACGAAACCGTGGATGCATACAACAAGTTCTACATAAAGCACCTGCCGGGTGAACGAGTGCGATTGTACCGCATCGATATGAATCGCAAGAAGTTGGATAAAACTAGGTTCATTGACGTCAAGCCCAACTGCGACATATTTGTCACGGAAAATAGATGCTGTACACCAATGGCTTCAAACGGAACGCCACTCGTGTTCCTGCGGTACGATCCCAACAGAGATGTTGTCGTGTGCAAGGATGAAATTCAGAGAACGATCACTGTCGCTCGGAATACTCAAGGCGTGTTCCCCATTACACCCGGATTTGCTGGCACAGTGCACAAATTCCAGGGAGATACTCTCGATGATAAGAGTATAGTGTTCAACTTTGACGGATGCAGAGACTTGAATCTCGTCTACACAGCACTCAGTCGAGTGAGGTGCATAGAACAGATCCGCGCCATTGTACTCTAGTCAAGACAATGTTGCTCTACCATAGCTATTTGAAGGTCAGACATTTACAACTGCACCAGAGACGTTTCCAGTCTCTTGCCAAGCTCGCCGACGGGCAGTTGGAAGATGTACCAATGCTTAAACTGGATGATGGCCAAGCTTCCATAGTATTATTCCATGACGGGTTACAAAAGTTGCGATACAGTTCCTCCGACTCACTTTTGGAGTCTTGTGCAGAAGATTTTGTTAATGCAGCTACTACTCCTCAGTCCAACAATATCATGGCTACAGATGTTATATTCATACCCATGAAGGATATGACAACCTTCAACAAGAATATACTCCCATTGCTGGGTAACACGCTGCCCATGAGACTTGATTCAGTGAAACTCGGGGATATTCCAAGTAAAAGTGATATTTCTATGGAGGAATTATATATGATACAAGGATCTCAAGAAGATACTAAGCGCATGGAGCATTTGAATCATGACGTGGGTAAACAAAGTATACACTCTATCGTACCTGAGGAAATGTGTGAGGAAAATTCTTCTTTAGGAATAGGATTAGCAGATACGTATTTTGATCTCGTGGCAGAAAATATTGAAAGTATGGATGTGGATACCAGTTGGATAAACACTGAGAGTGTTTTACCTAATGAATTAAATGAATAACCAAACTGTAAAAAATAACTAAAAAATAAAGAAAGTAAAAAAAAAATAAAAAATGTATGTCTGTATTATATATGTATATATTTATTTTTATTATTAATATATTAAAATTCTTACATTATTCACAAGACTCAAGTTGGCTCAAAACCTTAAACTGTCATTTCTACAAATCTCTCGTTGTCATTTTTTTTATTCATGTCACGAGACGACATAATAACCACATCATTGTCAGTCATGTCATGTCCGTTTCCTGCAGACGAAGCTGCCGCCAGCAGACTGATAACATACTGACTCACAGCTTTCATCTGCTGAGAAAACCTGTTGAACATTGGATGAGGTACTTTGAGAGACTCTTTCTTCTCCAATTCTGTTTGGATAAGGTACGCAATGCACTGAAGTTCCAATTGATTAGATTCATCCTCTGATGAGAGTGCTGCCTGGTAAGCATGAAAGGCATTACTCAGTTGACCATCCGGTACGTAACGACCCAAGTATGGGACAATTACTCGGTCATGTACGTACCGACCAACTAGACCATTAACCATGTCAAACACTGCGTTGAATGCTTTCAACTTTTTGCATTGCATTTCTGAATGCACTACCATCTTGGCCACAGAAAACATTCTAAAGAAACCGTTTGAACCTGTCGTAGGCACTTCTTCCTGAATAGATGAGAGTATATTCTTTCCTAGCGGTAACTTTTCCATAACCTTCTTCATGTATGAAGAATAATAATTTTGTCGTGTCTCTTGGAGTTGATGATGCAGGTTAACGTTAATTTTTGCCTCGTTTTGTTCATCTTGAAGCTTTGTCTGAATCTCTCGCATGATGCTCGTGTCAGATTGTTGAATCAAGGATTCAGTGGATTCATCTTGATCTGTTGTTGTCAAGTTAGTACGCTTGGAGCTTTGGCTAATAAAGTTTTCCTCACCCTCATTGATGTCCTGGTAGTCGGTGCTCTCGTCGTCGTCAACCATAGAGTAAGAACGTTTCATCTTTCTTGTTTACACGATAACATTCCTTTCATACCATAATAATAATTAAAAAAAAATATACATACATATATATGTATTTATATATTTTTTTAATCATTATTAAGGTATGAAAGGAATGTACATAGATTCCTCGTTACCCAGATAAGAGTCTATCGTAGGTTTTTCATTTACAAAATCTCTGGTTTGTTTTTCCCAGACGTCTGGCACCTGGGCGCTGTTCCTCATCAAGTATTCAATGTTGTATGGCTCGGCAAAGTCAATAAACCATTTACCCATCATCTTGTCTCGCTTCATGACCAGGCTGTTTGATCTTAACAGTTCTGGAAAGTCAGTGTATAGCATGTGGAATGGATTTACAACGTACCGGCCACGATAAACCTGTTCCACCTTCATGTCATCCTTGGCTATATGGCATACAGGGTACGAATAGAGCAGCGTGTAGGCATTCATTCGTCTGGCACCACGAAACATCAAACCTTCACCAAGGTCTCGACACTCCTTTATGGCATTTTCTTTCATGACCCATTCATCGTAGTAGAGAGTAAACAATCCCGGTGTACATTCACGTGCGTGAACGACGTATGGCTGATTGCTCTCAAGTACGTACTGCATGAAATCATGCGGCCAGTCTTGTTCCAGCACCAGTGTTCCACCCGAGTCAAAGACTGCTTCTCTAAAGATTGGGTTCACGTCATCCGGATCCAAGTTCTTGAATACCAGAAACGAGACTACTGGCTTCTTGTCGTTTGTACTGTCTAGCAAGTAAAAATAGGCATAAACTTCGACGTCGACAAGCTCTCCTCCTTCGGGTTCCTGGGAAAAGATGCTAGCACATCCGTTGTAATGTTTCAACGTGGAAAAATCTGAATCTAGTCGTACTGCAAAGCGTCCAAGCGTCGGATCACACACACAGCCCATCTCGGTATGGTAAGATGCAACACCACCGGCAGCACTTTTATTAGCAAAGGATCGACCTGTCAGGACGTCAAATTCGCAAAGTCGTTTGAAGCATCGCTTGTCTTTGTGGTAGGCTAAGTACTTGTTGTAGTCGTACAGGATGGCGTTCCTGTACTCGTCCTCGTCTTGTCCACAGCCAAGTTTTTTGTTGCGCTGTTCATTCTCGATTGCAGTGAGACGTCGGCATTTGAGTTGACCAGGTATAGGCTCATACCCTTCATTGCAATCACAGCCATCCAAAGTGTCCCAGTTGGCTATACGTCCGTGAGGAGAACATGCAACATCCACGTTGCAGTTGCCTCCTTTCAGCTTCTGAGTGACCAAGTGTGGGTAGCGACAAACACACGTGGCTTTCTTCCTTCCATTTTTGTCCTTCTCGATGACCCAGTCTCCAGTAGCAGGATTACAACTGCCTCCCCGGAGAGCCTTGGGGATACATTCTTTCTGATGGCAGAGATGATTAGTGGGGCAATCGGACTCATCTTTACATGTTTTGACCAATTGGCTTGGAGGCATCATTGGGGGAACGATGCGATTCCATAATAGACTGGCCTGAGGAGGTGGCTTATTCTGACCTGCTGTCCACCAGTAGTAGTATCCGAGCAGCCAGACGTATAGCACCAATAGCAAGGTGTACCAGTTCATAGCTTTAATATATCACAACCAACTGAAAAGTCTTGTTGCGGTATATCAGGCCATAGTTGGACTTGGCTGCGTTTCTCTGTTGCAACATGTGTAAAATTTTCGCTTTGGTGCGCAAGTTCTTGATACCTAGAAGATATTTCTCTACGCTGTACATATTTTCTAATACTCTTGGGACTACGTCTCGGTCTTAATTTTTACCTTATAAGATGCCAACGTTGAATCTGGTAACTTTTTTGTGTTGAAGAGGAATTCGTTCATGCTCATAAAGTGTTGGTCGATGCTGTATCTATCATCCATAATCAACCCACTCCTGATGTATGCGTGCATGAGCCTGATTAGCTCCTCGTGGGTCATGACAATGGTGAAGGCGATGAGTCCGTCGTGAATCAGCCCCACCTTCACAGCGTTTTCTTGATCACCAAAGATTGTCATCAGTGGCAGTGAGTCCCTGTTTACCAGGCGGGGATAAATCATGACCCGTTGCATTTGCCTCTGAAAGGCCCTCGTCTTTTTGTAATCTTCGTAACTCATGCTTTATATTTGGAAGAGCCAAGATGTTACTGCTCGAATCCATACTGTATGACCGCCCGTGGATCCCCTACAACGACACGTTCGTCCGTTCTCGAATCGTTCTGGACTATCCAAAGAACCTCATTTTTAGTCTACAGTATCTGGTTGAACACCTCCACAGTGAAACGTATTTGCAACATCCTAACGCTGAGCGATTCGATGTCACTTTGCTCGAGACGGTCGACTGGGAGAATGCGCTCATTGTTCTAGACCGTGATGCCAATGTCGTCGTTGCACCCGATCCTGTAAAGAAGCTTATTAATTTAAATCGACGACTGAGGTACCACGAAGCTGCTGAATATGTGTTTGGTCCGTTTTTGTTCCTCCCGAGACTCGTACATCTCTTTCGACATCTTTGGGTTGTGTGGATTGTTATTTCGATAGCATACGTTTGGTCACACGTATCACTTCGCAAGAAGTATCTGTCTTTGGGCAATTAGACCAGAACCTTTCCAGGTGTTTTCTCAAATCTGGGTCTAAAAATACGGCAGAGATGTGATCCTTGCACTCTAGCGTCTCTATGCCAGCATAACACGTACGAGCCTCTTTGAAAGCTTCCAATGAAAAGTTTAGACTGCTGAGACCCGTCAGCACTTGGTTTCGGTCAAACCGGTCATAGAATAGGTTCTCCATATGTTTTTGCGGAAATTCTGTCATTGTGTAGTAGTCTTGAAGCCACAGATAACACAGCCAAAACTGCACGAGGAGAGACTTGTCAACATAGGAAACCCTATCAAACTTGATGCGCTGCAGGTGATTCAGAAAGGCAGCCACAATATGCGGCGGTGAGTCTGGAGGATGTAATGATTCCATTTCTGGGGTTTCATCATTAGCGTCAGGTTGTTCAGTACAGAGTATCAAGGCTGTGTGAAGAGCCGGTCCGTTTGTTTCCGTGATTGGTACAAGACACGGAGTAAAGTCATTACCAAACAGAAAGCTTACAACGACAAACTGCTTCCACGGATAGTAGTCTGATGACCGTATGGACAAATCATACACCTTATTGTAACGAAATATTTGAATAGATTCGTAGCGGTGTCGACGCATCAGAGCAATGACAAAAACGTCTTGATCGACTGATACCACAAGAGGTTTCCTGCATGTTAATTCACCGTTTTCTTTCCAACTCTCTGCAATGTGAAAGAGCTTATGTTCGCCTTCGCCTGGCACGTTACATCCACAGACTATTAATGTCAAATGTTTCACGTGGTCCAGCGTCAGCCGCCGAAGTCGTTGTGTTATAAACTTTTGTACCTTAAGCGAAACAGTATTGATTCCAAACAAGGATGTTTGGAAAAGACGTTTACCAGTCAGATTCTCGATGCTGCTGTTGCTCCTTCTTGCTCGTTGAGTAGGCCATTTCATGGGCACACCAAAACCATCAAACGAAAGGACAATGGTGACTTGATGAGTTTCCATCTTATCAGAGGTAAGCAAACCAAGCAGAACCTTAGTGATTTGATCCCATGTGGATTGGCACACCTCCCGAATGAAGCGTTTCTCCTCAGTCTCGAATGCATAGTAAATGGATGTATAAAGTAAGCTTTGTACGTCAAAGAGAATCGAGTCAAACGGTTGTTGAAGCTCAGCAGATGGGGGTACGATGGAATCCAGTAGTTTGCAAAAGTTGTGTATTCCCATGACTATTGATAATAAGGACTTGTGTATCTGACTGGCTGCTTATACTTACTGATGGTTCAGCTTACACAAATATAATGTTATATATTAAAAAAAAATAACATATATATTTATATATATATATATATATATTGTTTAAAACATTATTTTATTTGTAATTATTTATTTGTATTAATCCATTCTTTGGTGCCTACAATAAGTTCATATTGACTAACCATTATAACTTGTGTGCAAACAAAGAATTCAATGTTTGTTTGATAATCCGTTATTTACCATCAACTAAGCTTCACGTTATCCTAATAGCCCCCTTCAAAAGTATATCCTTGTTTCCTTTCTAGCTTCAAATTCAACTCCTACCAAGTGCTACTCAACTCATTGGATTACTTGCTAACTGCAGCTAAAGTAGGTAGTAGTAGTGAAACCAAGACTTACAGAATGTTTTGTAACAGTTGTAATTCTCGAACATCAATGCATCTCATTAGCTTAGGAGAGGCTAAAGATGGGCGTCCGGCAATGCTGCGGGTATGTGAGAATTGTAAAAATGGTCAAATAAACAAGGTACTTGATACTAAGTCACCATATTATCATTCCAACAAGCCCAAGACAAGTGTTCAATATCCCAATTGAGCTGATGCTTGTCTTGCATTTGACTGGATACAACATCAAGAAGAAAGTGATTGTAGTAAAGTTGTAAAATTCAAATAAGTAACAACAAATTTAAAACATTTAATATATATATATATTAATAGTTTTATTTAGTGGAACCACCAGACGTTACAGAAGCACCACTGACATTAGTCAGCCTACCTTTGATGGTTTCGTACATTGTCTTGAACGTCTTCTCCACAAAAGTTCCAGTTTTCTCAAAGTGTCCGGGATTTTCAGACACTCTGTACACTAGATAGACCTGGAGACCCAGCGTCAACACAATAAAAAGGAGAAATACAAGTCGTCCCGTTGTGGCACACACCGCGAGGAGAATAAATACAATGTAAGCAGTGGTGTAGCTTACAATACCTTGAGCCAAGAGTCTTTCTTCCATTACTTGTTATTTACGGTGCCGAGACAAACATTTTGAATCCTTCTATCGATTCCTCCAATTCATGCGCAGTTAATTTCATTGGCTTATTTGATAAGTCAGCCACCTTCATGATGAAGGATTCTTTAGGTGTGCCACCCTTTATATTTTGGCCTTCGTAATATACGTGTGGAGGGTATGTGACAGTATACTTGAACACCAATACGACAAATTGGTCTGTAGCTATCTTTACCTGTTTACCATTGACCTCGTATGTTTGACCAGGATCAAGTTCTATCATCTGGGCGTCATCTATAACGAGAGCCGTCCGACTCACAGCTTCTACTCTCTCCAGCTGGTTCTTGTGAAAGTTTCGTACTTGGCCTGGATTCATAGTTCCATATCCTGGATTCATAGGTGCACAAGCGTACAATTTGTTTCCTTCTCTGCCATCGACCTCCACTATACCAATCGTGCTTGCCGAAGGACAAAACACAAATGGTTGAGCAGAGTCGCACGTGGCAAAGATGACCGAGTCCATGACAAAATTTCCAGATTTGACGGTTTGACCAAATGTGCAAGGATCTTCTGATGCTGGCTCCGAAGGAACACTCCCACGCTGAATATTAATGGTACCTCGCTGATTCCAAAATTGGTAACCAGAGTTTAGTACCTGCCTGGGTGTCTTGACTATTTTTCCATCGTAAAAGGAGCATAGATGGCCGTCAGGGAGTATTATATAAGTTTCAAACTGTTTTAGAAAGCCAAACAATGAGCAGTCGGGGTGAGAGCAAACATTGTAACCGTGTAGGTAGTTAGTTTCAGGTGCTGTACACTCTAATCTATTAGGAGGACTCTTGAAGGGAGATGGATCATTTGAGTAGTTCCAAGGTGTCACCCAATCATCCTCGGAGTCGAGATTACTTAGTCTGAAAATGTCTAAGCCTCTGTACTTGTGAGCTCGATGAATATTAGGCTGGCACTTTACTCCGTTGAAAAAATAGTTGTTGGGACAATGGACTGTTGTTCGCCTTGCACAATCGTAGTAGCGATCCAAGGCATCTCCTATTACAACAACGGTTCTATTGGGATCTTGGTCACACGCAGATTCTAGCTTGAACCTCTTGATATGCTGACCGTTTTCACAGGCAACCCTTCTTTTACGTCCACGTTGGTCACAAGCGTATCCTACCGACTCGTCAAAAAGATGTGCGTGCTGCCAATTGCTGCCAATTCGGGTACTGTACTCACGAGTAGGTACTACGGTATTATTGGAATCAATGGGGTATACATTATCGCACAAAGATGGAGGCACACAATTATTTATCCCGTCATATACCATGGGTAACTGTGTGAGGTCCTCCAAAATTGCTGCTGTGGATAGAATCTTATTCCAGTCACCACATCGAACCCGTTGGCTAACGCGTTGATTTCTGTCGCAAACAGCGTATCCGGGATAGTAGATAAATAGGTTTTGATACCGTTCTTCTGGAAGCGGTACCTTGAAGCCTTCGGTTTTTCCAACACACCAGTCTACTTCACACTTTTCGCCAAACAACACATGTCCGGGTGGGCAGTGGTATTTTTGGGCCCTTCCCTGTTCGTCACATCGTATGAATGTCGTGGCGTCGAGAGCAAAGAAGGTGCGAGAATCTTCACACAGAGCATCGACAGCCTTGAGTCTGCGGCAGGAATCATGAACAAAGTAAGTACCCGCAGGACACTTTTTTCGTTCTTCTTGCGGGTTGCACTGATAGAAATGGTCTTTTCCAAGTTTATCAGCAAACGTTGAAGCCAGCTCCCTGTCTATGCAATCGTCGATAGGTATGCACGAGTTCTGAACTAGCACAGTGCCTCCTTCACAGACATGGAGACTATGAATCTGTTCTTCATTGCACTCAAAATAAAATATTTTACCTTTCTGCAGCACTCGCTGAACGTGTTGCTGCAACGTTTCAGAACGCCGATCCTTGAGACTACGTTTGCGGACATACTCAAAAAGCTCTCGTCCCACGGCAGGTGTCTTGGAACCGTTCGGCATACCTTGACAGGCATCTCTTTGAACAATGATTCCATCACGGACACTGTAAGCATCTGGCAGTGTAAACGCTAGAACCATTTCACCATCTATCACGAGAACAATTTGGTCAGCCGCTTCAAAGAGTATAGTTTCCACAGGATCAGGAGGTGAAGTGGAGAATACATACTCTTTGCCTACAGGTTTCTTGACTCGAGCCTCGTAGCTCACATAAAAGATACAGTAATACAAGAGGAAGATGAGCAACGTCAACAAAGTGAACATGTTGCCACCTTTGTTTTCTGAACACCAAATAAACGCTTGGTCTGCACGTCACTCTGTGGGAAATAAATCATGTTGCAAGAACCCAAACATGCGCCATGTCTTGAAGCAAGACAGGGCAATCGATGAAATGCCTACTGAATACATGCAGTGCCAAACCTGCAATCGCCGTGTTCGAATGACTCGCTGACCAAAGCCACAAAAGTGGCAGCTACAACCGAAAAACTATTTGGAAAAAAATAATAAAATAAAATAAATGAAATAAATAAATAAATATATATGTATGTATATATATTTATTTATTTATTTTATTTTATTTATTATTATATATAATGTCTACCCATTAAATAGCTTGTTTCATACCATATCGAGCTATTTAGTTCACGCTTTGGCGAAAATGGCTTTTCTCCGCAAAGTTTTCAAACCTCATGCTATTCAACGAAGCCCAGTTACTCAACAGAGTCATCTAAAAGAGTGTAGTCAGGATACTACTCTGAAGAGACCAGATAGTATTTGGAATTATCCAGTTAATAGCAAGAATCAACGTTACTTTGTATTTGCCCACTTTTTTTCCTCTCAGGGTCAACACCTACCAATTGAAGTGGCCATTGTATCCATTACAGATCCGCAACTTGTCTGGCTACTTACTGTGGACCTTACCAAACAGCGTTACACCACTGAAGACTGCCGCATAAACTTACTTCTCTCCAAAAGAGGTCACAAATTTCATTGGCCAATTACAGTGGATACCAGATGGAATACAAGCCTGGAAGGTTTACCCCATGCTCTCTAGTTCTTTGTAGGAGACTTTCCAGTAGAATGTGTGCAGCCAGAACTGAGCAAGTACCTGAGGAATATGACACTAGTGGATCATATTCCTGCACAAACCTACAAACTTAGCAATGACTGCAAATGGGATCAAAGACATGAATGTTTTCATCCATTCAAATATTGTGCAGCTACTGTTGCTCAATTAATTGTCAATGTAAAGTACGGAGCATAGTTGTCTTCAGAGGATAGATTCGAGTAATGTATGGACTAGAATAAACCTCTCAATAAAATAAATAAATAAAATATATGAATATATTTATTTATATATATATACATTTTTTTTAATTTTATATTTATATTTATTTATTTGTATACATAATCCTCAGAGTCTTGGCATCTTTTTCAAAGCTTTAAACTCTTTTCAACTGTATGGGTCGCCTCAAGTGGTACTCTGTCACAGCCCGTAACCCACAAGTCTTCTTTGATAAACAGCTATTGATCTACTACATTGCCTCTTGTTTCATATCTGGAGGCGAGCCATCTGTACGGTTCAAGCTCATTAGATACAACTACTCGTATCAAGGCTCGTTCGTTTCAGGGAGAGTGTTATTGTATAACCATGGACCTCGAATCAGCCGTTGCCGTGTACGCTCCATCAATAACACCGTTTCTAGAACACGCTCAACAGGAAGGTCTCATTCGTCTTTTGGATGCCACGTTACCCGAGTACGCAGTCTTTGATCGAGGAATACCATGCGCTTGCCAGTCTCAGGATGGTCTCGTAGTCTGCAATGATGAAGGAGGTATCGGTATCATAATCCCTCACGATAACTGCGTGGTTCAAGGAATTCCCTGCTACAGCTTTGAAAGACTGGTGCCCGATGACTATCCCATCGCTGTGACATGGCTGTTACAGAGCAAGTTTTTGACATTTCATTGCAAGATTGAGAATGGCACGCTTGTGAGATTCCGCTCACCAAGCCAACTGTTTCGTCGTCGTAGGAAGCTCGAAAGGTCTTGCGCCTGTGTGAGGTACGACATGATAGGAGAGCCAGTCTTTTGCTTAAAGAGGTGTGTTCTCTCGTTTACAAACAAAGGTCCGACGCTCGAAAGCGTTCTTCAGAGATGTCAGAAGTGAGCAAGTACGAGTTACAACATGCCATTAGATACGCGACAGAAGCTACTAGATTGTTCATGTTCCAGCGGTGGTCTGCCCTTCTCCCCGACGTATTCAAGCATGCACACATACAGACACGTCCGGCCGACTCAAAAAAGGACTATTACGTACCTCCAGCTGGGATAAATCTCAACTACGCTGTAGTCGTTGTTCGCACCTGGTTTGATCAAGATGGGTGCAATAAGATTGCTTGTTTCCCTTACCTCCAGAATCTGGAGCCCTGTATTGACAACGTGCCACAGGTTGTCACCATTGGATCCGATTTCACTTTAGCCTGCCAACCGGCTTGCCAATGGTCTGTTATCGACACAGAGTACAGAAATTCCAAATGCTTCATGGTGAACATTCAGAAGAAGCAGCTGGCAATGGCTCCCGAGAAAATTTACGGCATGTCCTCAAAGCATAATTTCCACTCTGGTCTCGACATGATCGATGGCCACCTGAAACTGAATGATCGATATTGTCAGGCGTACGGGCTTGATTTTCATGAAGGAGATTGTTACGAGTCAACAAATCAAAAAATTGCCGAGATATTGATAGGTAGTAACATATACAGACTACTGAAGAGAAAAATCATTTCTGTACACCAGCCACCCCTACAAGGGAATATACCTCAAGTACCTCTTTATATGCTGTCGGAGCCAAGACGACGTAGGGAAGCTCCTTTGGTGCCACCAGAAGAATTTGATGCTGCAACAGATGATGATATAAAAAAATTGGTGTATGATTTAGCGCTAGAGCTATCAGTGGACATTGGAATCGATGTGTCCCTGGATTTTGTGGCGTACGTTTTGAGGAAAAAAGTTCCTGGCTTGGTCGTTAAGGCTGCAGTAGATTTACCTATCAAGTCTGCAATGCTTCAGGCGGTGACCAAGTCATACATGGTTACATTGGCAACTGGGGTGAAAGCCATTGGAGCCGCCATGAAAGTGGCAAACACTGCAATCGTTGCATATGGATTGTTCTCACTTGTACTGGACTTGTTTGATCCCTACGAATTCAATCAAGTACTAACGAAACAGAGATTGCATGAGATTGATCGTGCCTTGGACCAGCTGTACTTTGAACGCGAGAGTGGATTCGATGTGGAAGTGACACCAGAATTTTTATGGGATTATGTTCTCACCAACAATCAAGGAAAAGAGGAGGACGAAAGTGAACGGTTCATATTTTTTGCTGACAGAGTGAGAGAGTACCTTAACGCACTCAAACAAGCTCCTTCGTCGAAAGGATTGAAGGATCTTTCTACCCCAAGGCGCTTAGCTGATACCAACAGAGCTGGAGGTAAACTTCCATCCATCCAAAGCATCTGTGTGCTCGCATTGATAATTTTGGCATTCTTTCTACCTGATTTGATTCAATTTTGGGCAGTATCGATATTTTTGGTGATGCTGAGTTCGAACTGGTAAAATTTACATTATAAATATGTATAACGGTTGTACGGTCATCAGTTAACACCAATGTTGGGCATGCTGTGAAAAAAAAAATTATGGGCCTTCCAGCGAGAGAGCACACAACCTGAGATCATTCCAAGTGTGTTGCTTGGAATCCAACTTGGAATGATCTCAGATTGTTGTTGTGCTTCTCACTGGAAGGCCAAGTCCTAGTGAGATTATGTTCAAACGTTGGTGGACCAAAAAAAT
>JAPDSC010045353.1:27582-48173 GCA_026290005.1 Latrodectus geometricus
TATATATATATTTATTTATATATTTATTTATATATTTATTTATATATTTTATTTATTTTATTTTAATATAATATTTTTCTTACATTTGTCGCTGACTCTTATCGATATTCTGCTAACCAGAAAGTAGGATCACTACATCGTTATACACATGAATGATATACAGCACTTGCTCGAAAAAAACACTGCAAGATTACTCAAAGCTTTGCATTTTCTTACATTTGTCGCTGACTCTTGTTGATTCTGTTAACCAGAAAGTAGGATCACTTCATCTTTATACACATGAATGGATGAATGTTCCAAAGCAGCATTGAACTGATGCATGGAGATGAGAGAAGCAACGATAGCTTATCATCAATGCCAAGGTATGATGGCTGATGTAAGCAAGCCCCAATTGTTTTGTTAACAATGAAGACTTTTAGATACCATGTATGGTAGTCATCTATGTCTTCAACATATGTAGCATAAACACAGCCCAACATCACTGAAATATACGTAAGTGAGCTAATTATTAAAAAAAAATCACTATTTCATGGTTAACTTTTATCAACAAGGTCGATTAAAGTTTTTTTTTTTATTATCATTATTAAATCAATCGCTCATAAATATGGACGCATTTGCTGTCTAGCGTCGTCTCTTTATACCAATCACTGCCTGTATGGGTTCTCTATCACGCTCCGTTGGGAATCTTTTGCTACAATGGCTCAGCATAGCCCGACAAGCTCGGTTTGGTAAACGATTACCATTGAATGAGCCGTTCAATGCCTTGAATTTTATTACATTACCACCAAATTTGGTTAGCAACTCTTTGTCACTGAGTCTTACCAATTTACTCATACCAACAGATGATAATGGGCTAGGTGATCTACTCATTCCAGTGGATTGAGGGCTTCGGGACCTACTTCTTCGAACTGCAATAGGACTTGGAGACCTTCTAGCGGCAGGACTAGGAGATCTACTCATCATGACAGGAGATTTGCGTAGTTTCTTCTTACTACCAGTGGGTCTTAATAATTTTCTTGTACCTACTGGAATGGGAGATTTACTACGTTGGCGGTATCTGCGTTTACGTCCCCTTTGCGGACTAGGTGATCTAGAACTTTTTTTAAGATTCCTATTCTTCTTGCTACTGCTGCTAGGTTTGGAGTTGATATTTCTTTTCTTGGTTCTACTGCGGGATGGACGAGACGTACTGGGACCCGGTTTTGCAGTCATGACAATGTTACCTCCAGAGTTACTCGGATGACTGCCCATTACAATATCATTTGATTGAATATGACGTAGTTTGGTTGGTGTCAACAATCTCGAACAGCTCACCACTGAAGATGACGAAGATGGCCAGGGAGATGTATCCATAACATTCGATGCTTTACTTATCGAATGCGAAACACAGACCCTACCCAGTGCTCCAGATTATACTTGGCCCCAGCCTTGAAAACGTCTTCAGCGGTCTCAGGTGCCGTGTACTCTATGCCGCAAAATGCGTCTGTAACAATATTGAAGCTCTGCGGATCCACTACACCAGACTTGTAGAATGGTAGAATCGACAGGAGCATATTGAGATTACTGCCATCACCAGATAATACATTGCCGTGTTCAAACTTTAAACAGTAAAGTTTGTCAATAACGTCCTGTACCAATTGCTCGAAAGCTTTGGCACCGTGACGCTCTGGGAAACCAATTACCCATCGACTGACACAATCGACGTTTCGAAGCATGACATCGAATGCGTCGAGAAATGACAGGTACAACCTGAATGGACTCGTGTGATGCGTTAAATTAATGACAACGTAGGAATTTGCCTCAAATGACGCAACTGGATCTCGTCCATCGATCACTTGAACATGCATAGAGTCGGAGGAACTTGGCCTTATATGATTCACATTATTTGTTTGAATTGATCCATCCTGCAAGTTGAGCAAATGACGAGTCTTTTCAATGGTGTTTGCAACGCTAATACCTTCAAAATAGGCCACCTTAGTTGGTTGCTGTTGAGTGTTGCAGGATTCTAGGAGCATCAAGTGGCTAACAAAGATGACTATACGACCGGCACCCTTAGGTTTTTCAGGTAAGTGGGAGTATGGCGTGGGCTCAGCAAAGATGATCAAGTCACACTTTACTGTCGACAAGGAAGCAGCATCAACAGAACGAATTCGTTGGTCTCCAGATGTAGGAAACGTGTAGTATGGTGAAACTACCACCACGTTCACCCCAGTCAACTGTTCACTAAGAAACTTGTAGACTGCATGAGGCTTCCTCCCAAGATTACCAAAGACTAGGGTGGATTCATGTCGAAGGATGAAGGTGAATAAGTCTTGCAGCGTTGGTATCATGACTTTTTGCCTTTGTGTTAACAGAAACAAAGGCTGTTTAAATAATTATTATTAATATATGAATAAAATATATTTATAAATATATATAACTTGATAATAATATTATAATTATGAATATATATATATATATATAAATAATAATAAATAAATATATAGGAATATAGGTCTAGACCACCGTATATATAGTTTTTTTAATAATTACAATATAGTTGTCAAGTTATATATGGTGCACCAGCAAATAGCATCATCAAAAGTACACAGAGTTCTTCAGCATGCTAGTCAAACTTTTTTTTTTTTACCTTATACGACGCTCGCTGTGACAACTGAGTAATGCGTAGCCACTCGTCTCGCTAATGATATGTACTATACGAGCAATCTTTCTCAGTGACTGGTCTGCCAGCAAGTCATTTGTTCTTTTGTCATCAAACGTCACATCTATGTATCCATCATCACCACAGTGTTGATCGATTGATATCTTGTACGAATCTCTCTCCTCCTCCTTCTTCTTAATAAACTGAAACACATCAAACTCTTCCTTGCGGCGTTTCTTCCTGGGCCCAACAATATTGAAATAGGCTCTCTTGAGGGGATCATACGTGCCCTTGCTTTTGCAGAGGTGAGACGGGGAGTCAAAAGACACTTCGTGTACGTTATCGTCATCTAGACAACCATCATTGATGCTGCCACGCATCTCTTGAGACCTGTTAAAACACTCGAGGAATTCTTCAAATGTTTCATCAGGAAACTCTTCACTAAAAATAGTGGTGGCTCGAGCTAACTCTTCAGGGGTCGTGTTAATTGTTCCCATCGGCACGTCTCGAGGAAAAAATTTTTTAAACACATTGTCCTTTTGGAGCAGTTGGTTAACTTTGTCAAAAATTGTCGAGCCAAAGAGTGGTGGTGCATCAGAATAGTCAGCCATACTACTTGTTTCCATGTTCAGCAGTGACGGATTGCAAGCATACAGGAGCGACCTAGCTCGGTTGTCGATCGTGCCCATAGAGAGCGTGAAACTTGACCACAAGATGAATCTCTGTGTTAGATCTAGTCATGGCGTCAAGTCTCACAAGTTTAACACGGCCTTGCGTATGTTCCTAATTTTCCTTCATCACGTTGAAACTGTGGAAAGAGGGGATGATTCTCTGCGTCCCGAGGCATGCACGCCGTCACCACTGCACTTTTTTGATCTTCTTGGTTTCCAGAAAGGTGACAAAATGGTGCTGCGCAAGGGACCTCATCGATTGCTCACTCTATTTTCATAGCTGCCATTATATCATCCATGCGTTCACAGGTTAGACGATACTTTAAATACTTGAACGTCGTGATGGAGACGAGTGCCACAAAGATAATGAGCGTGAGCACCGTAAAGTGAAACTTGAAGCTATTGCTTTGCATAGTAAGCACTCCGATGGAATATAGCACTCCTCCAGCCAGACAGAATAAACCAAATGGCTCAAGCTTAGACACGTCAGAAAACCACATAATGTAAAGACTCGACTAAGACACTAGTCTTAACTTGGCAATCAACAAGTGCTCATATACTTTGTTCCAGAATTCAGAGTGGAGAGCCAAGGATTGGCGGAAGTACTTTTCGAAGGTCTGGCCATAGTCTGGAACTAGTTCTGCAGCAAATGCTGTGAGGGTAGTGTCTCTGTCCTGCATTGCATGATTGGTGAGAAGATTTTTTACTTGAGCCCATAAACGTGGCCAATCATGTATCATAAGCTCTCTCACCCTGTTGGCCTGATCCGGATCAACTGAGTTCTCTATAAAGAGAATGATGGATTGTACAGTCTTGGAAACAATGGTTTCGGAGTTCATGATTAGTCTCACCTTGCTCCTTGTTCTTGCATAAATTTTTGTAGAAATGTATAATAATAATAATAATAATAATAATAATAATAAAAATAAATAAATAACTATACATATATTTAGTTTAATTTATTTATTTATTTATTTTAATTTATTTATTTTTATTATTATATATAAAGGTTTCAAGTTATTACGTCAAAAATTTTATAACATATGTTGCAGGCAGGAGGTATTCTGACAGTCTATCCATCACTAAAGCTTTAACGCCAGTAATCTTCAGTGCACCCTCATTTTACATCATCATTTTTTCTTAAAGAGAACCATCACTGCTCCCGACATAACTCCACTAAACACCTGTAGTAGCAGCACAGCGAGCAAGAAATACTGGTTGGCCGATAAGTGATCCTTACCAGACTTTGTTGTAGCTTCTCCATAAATGCTCCACATACTGTAGACAAACAGTACAGCACTGGTAACAACGAAGGTAAACAGTAAGGCGGGGAGAAGAAACCAGACATCCATTATTACTTGGTTTTACCAAGTCTTTAAGCTACATAGACGAGTGTGACTACAAGCAGAGCACCCATGACGTTGAGGATGGTGGGAGTCATCATCATAATCTTATTACCGTTCCAAAAGGCAACAGCCTCCGTACCTTTGGTGGTTGCTTTGTCTGGATTGTTTGCATCCCATGCAAACTGACTGCTGTTACTTAGCCAATACGAGGTTAAAACTAAGACAATAACACTAGCAAGCAGCAGGATCAGTAACGCACCAAGGAGAATATTTTTAAGATTAAGGAACTTGAACATGCTTTCTTTATCTCCCAAAACTCGCATCGACGCGTTTGTGCACACCGAAGGAGTGGTGCTTGGCACTAATTATGTGCCTCTGGAACTCACATATGTGGATAGACTAGGAGCAGAGACCACCTTCCGCATCAACAGTCCTGTGTCGTTCAAGGAGGCCAGAACTACGTATCGGCACCTGAGACCTGAAGCACTTATGCTGACACAGCATGGAGTACAATACCAGGATGCCCTGATGTTCTTGCAGGAGCGATATAGTTTCCTCCAGCAGCAAATGGATGATCCAGTGGTGTTTGGATACAAAGGCAATTCTTTCCAACCCAACATTCTGAGGGATGCTGGTATACCACACCTAATCAACGTCGAGAAACTCGGTGTTCCTTCTATTCGTGTACTTCAGGAGAAGCATGGTTTGAAAGGAACAAATTGCCCTTTCCACATTAATCCTGACAGGAACAAGTGCTCCCGCACAGTCACACAGTTAGTGCTTTTGGAGATGGTCAAGCAGGAATGAGTTTTGTTTCTCCAACCGCAGGATCTTTGACGTTAGCTTAAAAATGACTGACTGTGATAAACTATTAGTGTTGCTGCTAAAGTTTTCATCATCCACGACAGAATTATAATCTTGCTGCCACAGGTAATCTAGTTGCGTTTTCGCCAGCAAACGCTGAAACACATCCACCAGTCGTGGAGGCTCCTCCTCCCCAGTCACTTGATGAACGTGATTGTGAACCACTAAGACGTTCCTGAGGAAGCTTTCCAATCTTTTGTGTGCACCCATTACAGCTAAAATATGCCCTTTGAGCAGTTCGTCGGCACAACGATGAAGAAGTTGACGCACAGAGTGAGACAGAGAATGTTCCGGGTAAAGTTGAACGAATGCCTCTAATGCGGAAGCTGAAGCAAAGTGCACTGCGTCTACATACTGTATGCGATCGGGCAGGAGGTACATTGTCAAGGGATCCACACGTTTTCCAAGCGTCTTGATAGTGACATCGTATAGACGTATAGCATTACGAAGATATCTGTCAGGTACTGAATTAGCATTCATGGGTACCAAACCTCTGACGCTTCGATGATCGTTCAGCAAACGTCGAGCTAGCTCACCCCAGTACTCTGTAGAATTATACTGATACCTCACAGAGTCATCATCACCTCTAAGAATGGATTCCAAAATTGCCGCATCACCAGGACCAGCCGTGAGTGATTGATGAATTTGACGACGTTCATTCGCTAGTATCCTTGCCAGTGCCACAGAAAGGTGGTTATAAAAGCGCGTCACGGCACCTGTCTGAAAAGTAGGATCATCGTCTCGAGCTGCTCGTTCAAAGTGTTCTACACATCGATCCAAGTCCGCAATAATCAAGCCATGTGAGTTGACAAGTCCACCGTGCTTTGCCACATGCGACACGGAGACACCATTTGCCTGAAGCCTCAGAATCAGCGGTAGCAGCTCTGGTGGGTGTTTGTTGATTGAAGAATTTGAACAACTGGATTGCATGCCAAAAAGCAGCTGTTCAATCCACTCAACCAATCTCTGATTGGACATCTTTGTTCCATCTCCAGAGATTCAAGTGAAATGGTCTGGAGCGCAGAGTATAATAGTTGAGCAGCCTATGTGCCATCAGACAGTGTGACATGTACGTCAAGAAGAGAAGAATAATGTAAACGATAAACATTTTGACTGAGTGAAACCTTGGTTAAAATCTATTTAATTAAAAATAATAAATAAATATATATATTCTTTTTTTTTATTATTATTATTAATACGTGTTCCTGTAAGAGTTTTAATAGAACTGAAACTACATTGTAGATACTTTTTTCTAACATAGACATGAGTAGCAGTAATCAACCCAAGAGGCAAATGTTGGATATCGTTCATGTACATAAAGATGAAGTCAGTACTATCCTTACTTTCCGGTTAGCAGAAGCAACCAGAGACAGCGACAAATGTTAGAAAAATATTATATTAAAATAAAATAAATATATAAATAAATATATATATATATATATATATATATATATATATATATATATATATTTATTTATTTATTTATATATATTTATTTATATATTTATTTTAATATAATATTTTTCTAACATTTCTCACACGATTATACAGTGTCTTTACTTAGTGGGGAGCATCGATAGTATAGTTGTGTAGTCGTCGTAATGTATTGCTATTCATTGCTGGCTGAAGTATTCCCATTGCACGAGGCATTGATTTCATATTTCGAAATATTTGTAAACTGTCCACCAAATAAACCTTTTGTAGTTCTAGGTCATTGCACAAATGCTTGTGAAGCAAAGAGTATCAACGAGACATTATCAAACAAATGTCACTTTTAACTGCTGTACAACATTCTAGATGGTTAAAGTAACAAGGTAATAATCATGTGTTTTATCATACGCTGCAAAACATGTCATAGGGTCCAAGATGTTCAACACTGTAGCCATCCAGACGATTGCTATGTGGAGTTTCATGAATACTTCAGTTGCGTACTTTGTGAAGTAGAAAAAGATGATTGCTGCCGAGGAATTTGAATACTTTGATGCAAGACTAGATCTATATAATGGAAAAACAATTGTGTATATCTGCAAGTTGACTCGATGATTCCTGATATAATAACTTTGATGACGACTGCCGAAAGTCTCTAGAATGCAAGAATGTTGGACTAGTCATAATATATTAAAAAAAATATTTATGTATTTATTTATATTTATATATATATATATATATTTATTTATTTAAATATTTATTAACTTCAATAAAAGACAAGCTGAGTAAATCCTCAGTTTTTCAGTTGCTCGTGTCTGCAAAAATAACCATGACTACCACCTATGTAAAACGAATTCATCATTTGGACCAAGCACCGCCCGATAGCTACGTCATTTACCATATTGTTAGGCATAAGCTATTGTTTGAAGGCAGACTACAAGAATTTTTCGAGATTTTTCACAAGAACTACTTTGGATAATGCTCATCTAACCATGGATCTCTGCTCTGCCCAGTGGCATTCCCTCTTATTTGATGTTGACTGCAAAGCCCAAGATTTGTCATTTGGATTTGAGAGCGTTCTTAAATCCATCCAGTCGGTACTCAAGCTTCTGCTGCTGCCTCATGTTCACAACTTTATGATGATTGTGGCAAAGCGTGCAGGATCTTCAGGTCTTCACGTGCACCTACCTGAGTTTATTATTTGTCACGACGATTATATACGACTTTGTCAGCAGTTGCAGCCTCAGTTTCAGCGAGTCTTCCAAGTGGGTGATTCCCTTTACAAGTACGAACTGGACATTCCCATAAACTTTAGTCTCACCAACTCTAGCAAACCCGGATCCACAAAATACGAGCCTTACTTAGTGCTATACGTGGATGAAGAGAGAAGCGTGGCACTCGACTGTAACATCCGACCTTTACCACTCGAAAATGTGCGGAAAAAGTTTAAACGCTGCAAAAAGAATGCCAAGTCATACTTTCGCAAACTTTTACTTTTAGAGGAGTTGGATCTGCGCTACCACATCCTCGAGTTTATGATGCCGGTGGCAACACCGTATGAGCCACTGTGGAAGCTTTCGTTCCAAACTGAAATTGTCCAAATTACGGACAGCAGCAATGGAACCGCAATGGTAAGTGAAGATTTTGATGACGTGGCTGAATTTGCTTTTAGGCAGCACCCTGCTCCAGGACTGATTAGAAAAGGCAGTAAACTGCGGTTTGATGGAACGCATTGGCTCAAGTCTTTTCACTACCTCAAATTCAACTCGTACTTGATGGAAAGTTTCGAATCAAACAACCGAGCTCTAAGAGTATGGTTCGAACGCATCAGACAATCATTTGAGCTCACGAATGACCACGAGAGTCAGGTGTTTCGACCCATCAATGAGATGCTAAAGGAGGACAATTTCAAGTTTTACAATGAGAGAAACCCACTAAAGTCTGTTCTCGAGTATGACAACGGATATTATTTCCTTCCGACATTTTATGCCCTCACGCGTCACTTGCAAATGCGTTCCAGCGAGTTGATCCAACACCTTCGAGGCATGCTCGACCCCAAATTTTATGACCTATTGGACAGGCTCGAAAGAATTCCCGACAAGCATGTTGAAATTGCGGCTAAGCAGTTTACAGTAAACACCATTCTCTTTTGCGGGCATAACCTGTACCCCAAGCCACCTCTCATGAAGGATAAGTTGCAATTGGTGTTTAAGGAGATGAAGCGGCAAATTTCCAATGCTTCTTCTTCCGACGCTCTCGTAGAAGCCCTGAGAACCATCCAGGAGCGTCATTTCCCTATAATGGTCATCACGCTAGCTTTTTCAGTGAAAAAACCTATGCGATACATCTGGAACTCTTTGCAAGAGTCGTGGCAGGAAATCTGCTCGTACCAAGACGTGGTTCAGCTCATGGCCAATATCTGGGACAAGTTGAAGGTATTCATCCGCTCCTACCCCAAGGAGGTTAGGGGGGGTTTGCTGAACGAGGAAATTATGAAGGACGTGCATCTGATGCCCGTGGTGGCATCCATAATGAGCGAAAGTAACATGGAACGAAGAACTGTGCAAATGGACCGCCACAAGTGGTTGATTCGTACTCACGATGGTACGCTGGATCTTCTCACACGGCACGTTGGGGGTACAGTACCCGAGCACTTTATCTCCGAGAGGATGCTAGGTGTTAGACTTAATCGTCATGAGATGGACCTTTTGCATGACCGACGGCGGTGTGAGACGACCAAGCAGTTTTGGCAGTTTTACGAAGCGCTGGTATCCAAGCGATTCTTTTACAAGTACTTGAAAGCGTGTTTTTGTGACACGACGGACGACTTGGCCGACACGTTGCGAGAACTCGTACACAAGGAGCTGGACTTGGGTTCACTACTCACCTATCAGCCTCGGGCCGAGTCCATGTTACAGTTTTACGTGCATCTATGCAAATATGCAACCTTTGACTATGACACACTCATGTACCTGCTGGATGTGCTCTCCAGTTTGTATGTGGCTACAAACTATGCGAGAAAGTTTTTCATTCTCAAAGGAGTGACCAAAAATGGCAAGAGTAAACTATTTCAGATAATCTCAAGGGTGTTTGGTGCATACTGCTCAATTATCCGCCCGGACAACATTAGACCCAACACAACGTTTCTAGGTCCCATGCCTGAGTTGGCATCCACACTTTTCTCCAGCCGAATCGTCGTGTTTGATGAAATTGGCGGTAAGCTCAACGAGAACCTCATCAAAGAGATTACGGGCAACTCGACAGTGTCTTTTCGGAACATGTACGAGCAGAATCAAGGAGGAGTGCCGACGGCAAAAATTTTTGCCTCTACAAACACTATACCATCATGCACAACCACCACTGCTTTCCAGGACCGGGTGGTAGCTATTCCTTTCGAGGCAACATTTGTGGACAAAGCACCTACTACCACTTCTGAACAATTGATGCGAAACGAGTACCCACTCGATACGGACGAGTCACTGGTGGAAAATTCCCATGAAGGATTCTATTTGTTGACATACTTACATTTTATTGAACGGCTGGACATGAATGATGCGACTGTGCATTACCGACCGGAACCCGACCGTCTGCAAGAATTTAAATCCCAATACCTTGCCGGAACCAATGTTTATCAGCAGTTTAAACAGGTTATGGACGTACAGATAGTGAACAATGACTCTATGACAACTATGAATGAGCTAACATCAGCTATACGCCAGTTTCTCTCCTCTAGCAAGATTACGATGGTTAACGAATCGGACCTGAAGGAAGAATTTGACAAGGAATTTCACAGCTTCCGGAGAACGGACGTGATGATGGGCAGTGGTGGAGGAGTTCTCGGCACCTCTGCTGTATTTGGATGTGAAACAATGGTCGTGGAGAATGAACAAGTGTGTTTGTCTGACTTGGATGAAGACGATGAGGAGAAGCAAACAGCAGCAGAGAGCCAAGAACCAAAACGTAAGAAGCGTCGCAAACACTCTACAACAGATGGAGAGGATGCACCCAACTCCCTTGTTGTCGTGTATTACCACAATGTTAACATCAGGAACATGAGGAGAATCAACATGAATGATAATTGATAATTATATTAAAAAATATAAATAAATATAAATAAGTAAATAAATATATATATATTTTTTTGTAATATACAAGAGTTATGAAGAAGACAGACTGCAGTTGTCGAGTAGATACCTCGGAACAAGTGAAGGGATACTACGACTTGGAGTTGCTGCGTAAGCATAATCTCAAGATCGACAGATTGATAGACTTTGTTGTCACTCAAAACGAGCACAGGCTCATGAAGCTACGAGTGCCAAATAATGTTCTACGAGGCTTCAACAATGTTACACTTGAGCTGGTAGATTCTTTCGAGAAGGATGCTTCTGCACACATCCACCACATCCTAGACAATAGGTTAGATTATGGGCTTCTTTATGATCTCGTGGATCACAGAGATCATCTTTTCAACATCTTACACTTTGACTACATCAACTTTCCTCTCATGTCTTGCTCACCAGTGGTCAGAGATAATGTACTGCAGCGTGTGCAAAAGATTGCTGCTACTTTCTTCAAGCCCGAAACTCTTCACTTTGACGCAACGTGTCTCAATCTACTTTACTTCTTCGCTTTGCTAGTGAACCCTGATGCCAACTGGACGATGTTGGATCATTTGTCTAACGGCAATAGGTTCCACAAATACTTTACAAGGCTAGCCCCGTTCACTATTCGTCACAGTATATCTAAGCCATGTAGCACTCTGCAAAGGTCGTGACAAAGTTTAGACATATCAAGAGCAATTCATAATGAATCTTTCCCTCCGAGATTCTTCCACAGTACATCCTCCTACTCTAGAGATTATCTTTACAGACACTGCATCAAAATCTCCAGTTGTTCATCATTCCATGGACCAAATCTGCAGCAGTAACAGGGAACAAAATAAAAAGGCGAAACAGTTTGATGAAAAAATTTGGGAGTGCGTTAATGTTATGTACGACAACCTACTAAACTCTACGGCACAATGCGATGTGACTGATGTTCAAGACGATAACTTCTTACCCATAGAGGATGAGTCTTTGAGGGCTAGGATTGAACAAGAGAGCAAGTCTGCGGACAAAATATTGGATATTTTGGATCAACTTTTAGACAAGTGTATGAGTACAAATGTATCAAGCAATAAACTAAGCAATTTGTCTGCCAACACTAACAAACTTAATAAATTAAAAAAATAAAATAAAAAAAAGTTTTTTTATATGTATATACGTTTTTTATTTTTATTTATTTATTTATTTATTTATTATTATTATATATACATATATAAGTGTTTCACATAAGGTAGCTACTAATATTCTACAAATCTTTCTAAAGGCATAAAGCATGTTTGACTTGGAGTTGTCAAAACCTGTTATCGCGGAGCACTACTTTAAGGTTCTGAGGAGTCAAGCTAGAGTCGATGACATTAAGGAATTTATTGCCGAATGGGTGTCCTTGCTATCTGTATATAGCTCTCTGGATCGCTTCGTAGCATTCGATACCAGAATTCCAATCATTCGTAGAATCAATCCTCATGCTAAAGGTGTCCTGGTAGTACCATTTGATAACATGAAACCACCACTATGGTCTCTACGAGGCATCACTGTGTTTCCTCTTTATCCTTTCGTGGTTAAGCTGGAGCACCGAAACTTTAGCAGTAAGGATGGTTTAGCTCTTTTGAAACGCTACATGTTCATCACGCGTGTCAGAATCATTTGTTTCTACAAAGTTGCCAATTTTACCAAAATTGCCGAGGAATTGGAAGAATACTTTTCTGACATTGAACTATACGGCCCGCAGTCACTGAGATGCTTTGTTGATAAATGCCAAAATCGTACAAGACAGGTAATAATTTCATGAGCTTGTAGACAACGTATCCAAGATACTGTTTAGTACAGCGGCAATAGACCTGCCAGTAAACTTGACGACGCGAGGAGGTGTTTCAATCCATTCGAGAAGATATTTGTAGTGAAGCACGTCGTACAACATTTCAGTGTCCAAACGTATTGCAGGAATATATGTTTCGTCTTGTGGAGCTGGCTCGACGTATACGTAACAAGCCCCATCGTCCACCAAAACAGTCTTCTCGTCATGACTTCGGAACCTCAGACGGATCAGATAATGTCCACCACCAGGTATACTCCATACAAGTGCACCGCTACTACTCAAGTACTTGGAGATGGGAGGTTTGTAGAGCAAGAGTAGGAGACTCAGAATGACAAACACCCAACTCATCCCTTTGGTCTTGGTGATTATACTCACTGCATCTGTTGCCAACTTGTTTTACCATCCTTGGCTGGTGAGTGGCTGGAATCAGACGGAGCAGGAACAGCAATCCTCGGCCGATAGGAACTGGCTGTTGAAAATGTTCATCGATCCCGTATCTACCACACAGTGCAATCTTAGAGGCTTCAAATGCTCCTCGGCGCAAGACTGCAATTGCAGCAAACTCTGTGGACCAGCATTTGTACCCTTCCAAGTGGAGGATGGAGATAACATTGTCGTCATGGATAAAAAGATGGAACCTGGGACATACTGCCTTCCAAAGGGCGTTGATGAATGTAACCAAACGACATCAGTTTCCATCTACTCAATGTCCGGATGGTTGTGCGTGCCCAAGAACCGTGCCATCTACCAAGAGGGCCATAAGGTGGCATGCCAGAACGAATCTGCGGAGAACAATAATGACAACGTGCTATGGGATTACTTGTTGAACCAAGCGGTAGATGATGAGGCGAGCATAACGGACTATTATGAAAAACTGTCTCAACCCAGTGGATCGGGACAGTACGATATAATGAGGTATCGATGCAAGTGCAACTCTCTAGACATTCATGGCAACCGCATGGTTAATACTTTACCGTTTATTTGCTCTATAGACTATTGCATGTCTGAGATTCCAAATAGACCAGCACTAGGATGGAATGGTAGCGGATGCGATTGTGGTCCTTTCCCTCATGTGGATCCTCTGGATACCAAGTCTCCATGTGTAATGGAGAGGACATACGTCCAAGATGATATACTCCATGGTAGAGTAGAATGCACGACAAATGATTCTTTTGAACTAAAGGCATGGTACTGTCCTCCCGGCATGGATGGCTTTGTTACATTTCAAACAGTCGTGGCCAGTGTGGCTCCAAGGAATATAGTAGATTTTGTAAAGACTTGTTTGGAAAAATAAATACAATAATTTAAAAAAAAATACATATATATATATTTACATATATTTAAAATTAATTTATACGAAAATATTTAGTATATTTGTAGATATATAGCTCACCTGTTACTTTTCAACATCATAGCTGCAGCGGCATTTAAGCAGGACAGTCATTAAAAACATCAATCACTGGGTTATCCTTACAAAATTCCAGATAGCTGTCGAACCACTTGACGAACAAGTCTTTCTCTTCACCATCTGGAGTGACTGCTATAAAATCTCGTACACCTTGGATAGTCAGGAAGATACCAGAGCAAAACTTTATCCTCTTTTGATTTTCCTTTGGAACATACATTTGTACAGCCACGTGAGGGAGTACGTTCTCGTATCCCAGACACCAGGCAACGTCGTTGCTGAAGAAATAAAACTCTCTCTCGTCTGCCTTCTTGTATACAAACATTTTGTACTCTGTGTTTGGATCACCTTTATACAACTTTTTCTTCGGAAAGTGGAACAAGGCCCATCGGTGTTTGCGCGTTGGCTCATAAACTGGGTTCCATACTTCTACGCCGTTCTCATCGATATAAGGTTCGGTAGTGGTGGTTACTAGAGGACCTATACCAGCTGCTGCTTCAATTTCTGCAGTAAAAGACTCGTATACCATTTTTTTTTTGCTTTATATACGTAAACATGTCCCATGTCTACGTTCCTTACAACAACATCAGGGAGCTAGTACACAAGTTTCAGTGTAGAGATTTTATGACGGAGTCGTCAACAACAAGTAATTGCAACCTTGTCCTTGTGGATCCTTCGTCTTACCATGGAACGTATGGTGGTATTGTGCTGGATCGAGTGCTCGAAAACGCATCATCCAGGTTGGGTAAGCATTCTTTTCTGTCATCTAGTATAGGTCACAATATGTCAGTCATGTGGTGGTTGATTCAACCAGAATTTTACGGAGATATGGCACTCACCTACAATGGTAGATATGTTGCCGTGACTCCACAATTGTTTGAACGTTTGACTCCAAAGGTACTATTTAGCAAGCAGTCGGCACGTTCATCATACTATGGGCCGATGAGAGCAGAACGCATAAATTCAGCGTCCTTCTCATACTCTGACTCGGAATAGAGAGGTTTAAACTTGCTGGAAGTGACCCTGTTGTGAATGTCAAACCACAGGCGTGCATCATTACCCGATTCATCCATGATTCTCTCCTTCATTTCTTCCACAAGGCTACGAAAGTGTGCCATGCAGTATCCACAGCGGAGCGTTCTGTGCATCGATTCAACAACAAACTGACGCCACATGGATTTAGCAACATTGGCGTCGGCACTCGTGCGGAGAGGGAAGGCTTCAGCCATAAAATGGAGGAGTCGCCAGTAATAAGGACCAAACTCTGGTGTTCGGTGATATACCATAGTTTCATACCTATCTTCGGCCAGAAACTTTGGTGCTGCAGAGACATCTACTCCCAGTGTGCCAAGAAACTCACGCAGGGCAGGGACATTGCCTTGTTCCAGCTGCCGTATACAGGCATCCATCTCAAAGTAATGCCTGCTTACCCACTGCACATTATAAGCAAGTGTAGTCACGCAAAAGAATATAATTCTCAGGAGATGGTCCCAACATTGCATGGCATCCAAACTACCAGGATAGTGGAGACTACGGACAAATTTTTCTTGCTTGACGATGCTCGAAAAGAAGAGTAAATTGGTGATGACAACTTCATGCAATCTCAAGAGAGGCTGGTTAATCTCTCTAAATTGCGAGGTAAAGTGTGGATTATTAAACCACAAGTTGGCTGGTTTTACCTTTTCTAGGATAATGTCAATCTTGCTAGCTATGAAAGGAGACTCGCGTAGCCTTGCTTCTGTAAGACCCTGCCAATCAATATCGCCCGATGCGGCACGCTGGAAGAGCTCGTATGTTGTAGGCAGCATATCAGGTACCTTTGTTTTCTAAGTAAATTGGCATGAATAAAACTGAATAAGTGACAAGACAAAAATATCATAAAAAATATATATATATAAATATATATATAATTAAAATATATACATACACAACATGCATACGATATATATATATATATATATATATTATTTTATATATATCTAATTATTGAATATATAGCTAGCAAGTAATCATCAATTAGACACATAGTCATTACACTACAGTAATGTCTTTCTTTAGCATACGATGGGACCTGGAAAAGTCGTCGCCCCAGCAACCAAGAATCTTCTCTGCTCGGTTCCCAAAGAGTCGTACAGCCATTCACAATTTTTTACCCGTACGTGTCACTTGTCTTGACTCTGCTGGCAAAGTTCACATCTTTGTTAAGCAGTACGAGCAATGGATTGGAGTCTGTACCAGACACATTCACCGAGTCTGCAGCATGTTTGCTCTACACTTTCCTGGCTCAACCTTTCGACACACTCTTCTCATGGATGATTGCAAGAAGATACTACCGTACCTTGGTCATCGGCTCAAAACTGGCAAGCTGGATTATAAAAGTAAACCTTTCTACAAAGTATACGTAACAGGAGCATCGGTGCATGACGTGGGCCGCTTCTTTGCTAAAAAGTACAAAATTTCCTATTATGACAAGTTAGATTGGTCCTGTCGCCTCTATCTAGACCTGTGCTCTAGCCACCGTTCCACATCCTCTTCAGGATTCCTTTACAAGTGGTACAATGTCGACGATTCCCGTTCATTATTACTGGAAGCTTTCCACATGGTGCCGGAGCGAGTGGATGCTCCCCAATGGTCAGTCGGTGCCTTTGATTTGGAGACGGTTTCTTTGAATGGTGAAGAACGGGTACCTACAGGCGTTCACCCAACAGATTGTATTGTCATGATAAGTTTGGTCAAGTGGAGGACGGGTGGGGACGAGTCTCCGAAACGTTACTTGCTGTATCTCGACCCCACAGGAGAGAACAGCCAAACGTTTAGTTTAGAGAATGTTAAAGTGCTTAGATATACAAAAGAGTCGCATTTGCTAAATGATTTCCACGCTCTCGTTTCTAAATGCCAGGTACTAACAGGTTACAACATTAATGGCTTCGATCTGCCTTGCATTTTCGCCAGGCTACTCTGGCTGCGAATGTACTCTCACTTGGGAATGTATCGCTCGTCGCAGGTAGGAGACTCTGTTGTCACGACGATGCAGGATAAGCTTATATTGGATCTGTATGTTTACTTTCGCACCTTTTCCAACTATGATTTACCGGGCTTCAAATTGGATGACGTGGCTCGCGTGAAGTTATGCAACACTCAGAAACTTCCACTAAAATCCACAGGTATCCATGCATGGTACACTACTCCGGTGGAAACACTGAGGAGACTGCTGCACAGCGACAATGTGCGAGAATGTCATCAGGTTCTTAATCCTCGTCACGTGGAAGAGCACCAGTTTGGCACCTTTAAATTGTACTTGGAGTACTGCATGCGGGACTCGGACTTGGTATACCAGCTATTCCAGAAAGAAAACGTTCTCTCATTCCTCATGGAAAGAGCAAACTTTACAACATTAAACATTGTCGAAGCACTACACTTTGGTAACTCGAGGTTTATCTTGGAGCTGTTCAAGTCATATGGCACGCTGCTGGGATACTTTGTAAACATTCGCTTCTTTCGCAACACCATGGACACTGCCGAAAAGTACAGTTGCATGTTTGTGGATGATGGACGCACGTATCAGGGAGCACTCAATTACTGCCGATCGCGGCAAATGTTTGAAGACGTGTCAGTGATGGATTTTACAAGTATGTATCCCTGCAGCTTGCTAAGCTCAAACTTGTGTTACGGGACGTGCGATATTTTGACAAATAAAGAACTAGCCTCCTTGGATCCTCAACTGCGAGAGAGACTGGATGTCATACCGTACCGCAACCATTCAGAGCAAGACTTTGAATCAGATTCTTGGGTAGCAGATGGTGAAACATTCAAATACCCAGAATTTGACCCACAGCGAGACACGTTTGCAATCGTAGTCAATCGTTCTGCTCCCGGCTTCCTTCCCAATGTAGTCCGCACATTTCTGGCACAGAGAAAGCATCACCAAACTCTATGGAAGAAGACTGGCCACGTTATCCACGACAATGCTCAACTCAACATAAAAATTTTAATCAATTCTCTGTACGGCGTGATGGCCAACAAGGAATCGGTGCTGAGCTACCTGCAGATAGGTATAGCTATAGTAACTCTTGCTCGGTACCAACTCCTTGGATCATACCATTACTTGAAGAGACTTGGCTATAAAGTGTGTTATGCAGACACCGATAGTCTAATGGTACCGGGTTGGCCTCACAATGATTGTATGCAAGTGAACAAATATCTTAATCTACCCAACATTGAGCTCAAGTATGAGCAACGAATGATGAAATTGCTAGTGCTATCAAAAAAGAGGTACGTGTATGTAAAGGCTGACGGTCGCGTCGTGTCCAAGGGCTTTCAAAAAAAGGTTAACCAGCTGGTCAGATTCATGTCCGACAAAATTTTACGCTGCGCCTTGAAACGATACAACTCAAACAAGACCGCAGCAGATCCAAGTGATGGATGGATCGCTTGGGTGGAAACGTTGGTAGAGGCTTACTACCTATGTCGAGACCCCAAAAAGTTTACCATTACTCGTAAGACAAAAATGATGAAAGATTACAAGTCTACCAAGTGCGCGACATACAGAATGTTGCAGAAGCACCCAGAGAAGGAGAATGGCTTTGTCGAATACGCGTTCAGTCGAGCAGATGTGGGAGTAAATTGCCGGTCCCAATGGATCATGGACGCGGACCAAGTGCAATACGTTGATTTTGAGCAACTATTTATGAGCCAAAAGAAGATATTTGCGGACCTCCTTAATGTGGCGTACTGGGGTATGTCAAATCCACTGGTGTCGTGTGATATGGTGCTAAACACGATGCGATGGAAATGTTTTGTGCATGCTGAGCTCTTGCATTGTTTCGCCACTGGGAAAAAGCAGATAACTATGCTCGTGGAACGTGGAGTCAAGTATACGTTCAAGATAAACAATCACATCCACGGTTGTAGGTCAGAAAGGCTAGTGCGTGAGATGACTGCACCAAAGAGGAAAGTGGATGGACTAAACAAAGAGAGCAAAGGAAAGAAACGCCAAAAAACCAATTAATAATAACAGTAATTTAATAAATGTATATATATATAAATAAATATATATTTATTTATTTTCTTTTATATATTTATTATATGTTTTTTTAAATAAATATGTAATATATTATCTATTATATAAAACATTACGCAGCCGCATCTCTCGGTCAATGTTCTTCCTCACAGTTGATTGAAATAGCAAATATGGAGGTACCTCAAAATGATCCAGCAAATCTTCTCTTCCAGGAAGTTGCAACGGTAAATCCAGTTATTTATAAAGAAATTCTTCACATCATCAAGCCTCACAGCATAGATTCTGTCATCAGAATCTTCCGTGACCACTTACAACGAACAGTAAAAGACCTTTCAATCTTCAACAAACACAGAGACAGGATACCTCAATTACTTTTACGATTCATCCAAACCATCCGTAAAAATTTTCCTATACCAGGTGATGCCTTCGATATACATTTGACCTGCCGAATCACCAAGAATGACACCCAAGGGACACTGGACAGCAAGCATCTACGCAACGACGGAGAAGCTCTCAACTCAGACCTATACAACGTGGACAAGATACTTCAGTACGAGATTGACATCTTTTCATCTCAGACACAGGTGTTTGAGATGGCCACTCGACGCAAGTACGCAACTTTGTACGTACAAGGCTACACTATAAATGAGTTGCTGAGGCGCATACCAGAATCTTGCTACTTGGAACTTGGGGGACCCTTTAACAAGGCAAGGAACTGTTTTGGCGAGTGGAAGTATTTGGACTCGTATCGTTTCATCTTCGTGAAGGATCCTCGAAACCACGTCAAAATTATCTACCAGTCGGCCAAGGACCTAAATTTTCTAATTAGACACCTGGACTCGACCAAAATCTTAGCCTTTTCTGACGTGAGGATAGTGTATAAGCTATGCGGCATACAATGCTATTTTTTGAACATGTGCGAAATTGTCCAATTGCAGCTATTTGACAGCATTTTCTCTGAAGAACCAAGTTTGCTGAGAACAACCAACTGGTCCCCACATGAACGGGATATTGTCACGATACTCAAGTATCAGTGCCGGAGTGGAGCCCCCCTAGCTATGAATCGTAATGGGCTTGCCAAGAATGAAGAAAGGTCACCCATTGAAGTCTTGAGCTTTGAAGCACCCAAGAAAAATTATGCTCGGCTGGTTGCTAAGACAGGACTTGACAAGTATCCAGTGGAAACTTCAGCTGATAAGATATTTTTTGGACAACAATTTAATGAAGGAACCGGCTACAAATTTGCACTTTTACCCAAGGAAGGCAGGACTGGAAACTAGTCAATATTACATTTATT
>JAPDSC010045353.1:55150-72526 GCA_026290005.1 Latrodectus geometricus
ATATATATATATATATATATATATATATATATATATATATATATTAACATATATATTTATGTATATAAATCCTCCCCTTGGGGTTCTGCATCATAATCTCCATCACCTTGTGGTGCACGTCTCATCATCTCAAACGTTGCATTTTCTGAAGCACCTATTGATCTACACAGTTTTTTCCAATCAGTCAAGTAGCTTTGGTGAGACTTGCCAAACAGTTGCTGGGAACTACTATACTCACTCATCAGCTCGGCTACCTCGGGATGCCCTGATAAATAAGTTTTACGACGTCCTACATCTTTATTAAACCATCCAAGTAAGCTCTTTATCGACAAGTCTTGCGCCATCACATACAAACTCACCAGCATTGACAGTTCAAAGGAGCCACGTGTTGTCAGTACATATTGATAGAGGTTTTGCCACTGTTGTCGCGTAAAGGTTCGCCGACGTTGCCTGGTCATTTTCTTTAGTTTACTGCCATTCCATGTGGAATCTACCCCAATGGTCTCCCATCAACCAATTTAATCGGAACGTGTGGGGTCCATCAGGTTGTGTTGAACCTCGGTATATTCTATTAATCACTCGTTCCAACAAATTTCAAGTTGACCAGGATATCAAGTGTGCACTCAAGATTAACAAAAAGCCAAATGTTTGGTTCATTGAAAGGTTCCGTGCACTCAACGTGATAGTAGAGTATGCTACCGCCTTCACCAACTCTGAAAAAAAAATTTTGGGGCCCATAAGTGAACGTGTGTCAAACGAGCTTTGTAAAGGCAGGATTAAAGCATTGTACTCACAATTACCACAAGTTCCGGTTCTCGTCAGCAGCCACAAGGATTTCGAAGACAACACTTGTTTTCAAATTATTACTCCGGAAGACTTTACTGAACAATTATTAGCACTACGCAGATGATGGACAACAGTCCCGAAGACCGACTGTTTGAACAAGCCATTCAGAATGCTCTCCACCGATCCTTTCTACAAGGATCCAAGTTCTTGACAAGGCGAGATCATGCCTATAAAGTTCTTGCACAGGTGGCTACCGTATTGAATCTTGAATTGCCAACTCCATACGACACTGAGCATGACATGGAGAAGCAACAACTTGCGAGGCTTCTAAACCTGGATACCATGCCTCAAACTTGCAAGGAATGGCGCACTCAGCTTATAAAGCATACTTCTTCACAGGGAGAAAATTTCAAGCTTTACAGAACCCTTGCAGTAGATGGCTTCAGAGGTGAAGACTTGACTTCATACCTTATTAATATTATAGAATTTTTGCCAAACTACTTACTGCAACACGTACGGGCTGTTCGGATACTGTATGATGAACTAAACAAGTGTGATTTAAAGCACTTGCCTGGAGCAGACAAAGCATGCGTAATATTTCTGTCATTGCTGAGGATCTATGGTGAAAAAATGGAAATTCATGACGATATGGTGAAGATGACTATGCAGAGAGCATACAGAAACGCTGAAGGTCGACTTCATGGCAACGCACATTACTACAGAGATGTTTGCATGATTAACAAGAATCTCATCAAGAAATTGGGACGCAAATACCGGTCAATGTTTATCAACAATGAAGAATGGCAATATGTTGCAAAGAAAATGTTGGATTTACTGGTGTCTGCGTATTGGGACAAACATGCAATGGAAAATGGTACCCGACAATAATTAATATATATATATATATATATATATATATATATATATATATTATTTTATTTTATTATTATTATTATTATTATTAGTGTTACCTTTATATAAGTAAGTTCCTGCTAAAAATTTTTTTGCACTCAGTTCAACTCCGTAGTAAAATGTATTTTAAGCGCTTCAACAGATCCTGTCTCGACTCTGCACTAGTTCTAGGCAAGTTATCCACCAGTACCTTCAACCGTATAGAAAACTTTTATGAGAAGGACCTCATGTACATCAAAAAAAGTTGCTACGAATCTCTACTTCTCGTGCTACCAAAATTAAAAATTGTATGTGATAAAAGCAATTTATTCTCCGCAAGTCCCTATGATGGCACAGAAATTGAGTCAACACGAAATGATTTAATAGTCGTCAAGGTACTGGAATGGCCACAATGCAAGCCCATGTGTCTACTGTTCTCACCATCAAATCCAAACTTGTGGCAGTACATGTGCGAGGACGATATGGATCAAGTTCTCTTCGAATACAATATTGAGCATGGAACTGTCATTGTCTACCATAAGGATGCTGCTGCCTAGTACTTGGTCCATCCTCCCTGCTTGATTACAACAGTCTCCATCCTTTGTGGTAGGGATTCGATCAAAGTATTAAAGTAATCATCGTTGAGTAGATTCATTGCGGTCTGAACGTTAGCCCACAACTCCAAGCGATTCGAAGGATGTGGTTGCTGCTCCGTTAGTCTCACCAACTCGGCCCACACGTTTTCAACTGGGTTCATGTCAGGACCCTTGGGAGGCCAATCGTTCATAACCCTTACATTGTTACGCTGCAACCAAGTAGTCACTGCTCTACTTGTATGGATTGGACTCAGATCCTGCATGAATGTATAGTTCCAACGACGTAAATACCTCTTAATGGGATCCAAAATGTTGGTAATGTAGTACTCGGCATTGAGAGAGCGCTGCTGAATACAATGTATTCGTCGAAATGATGCAGTTCCGCAAAAGGCCAGCCACACGCAGATGGTAAACTTACCACTAGCACCAGTGCTGTGAATATATTTTTCATCAAATCGATGGCTTCCACCTGCAGTAGGACGATACACTCGTAAAGGTCCATTGCCATCTGATGTAAAAATCTTTTCATCCGAAAAGACGATGCGTGACCAATCACGTACAATGTCCCAGTGCAGATGGTTTGCTGCAAAATCCAATCGTTTACTCTTATGAATAGGCTGAAGAAAAGGCTTACGAGCAGGCACACGGCACCTGAACCCAGATGCTCGAATCCTGTTACGAACAGTCTGGACACTGCACGATAAAGTATTGTCACGACGAATCTGAACGGCAGATGTGAATGGATTAGAAACAATCGACTGCTGAATCATATCATCCGTGGCTCTGTCGGTGGCTCGTGGACGTCCTGATTTAGTATGTTTGGCTCTTCCATCACGTTGTATCCAGTAATGCACAACGGAAGGAGAGAGACCAAGGTGATGGGAAATTTCACGTTCTGTCATTGTAGCAGACAATCTAACAATCTCGTGGCGATAGTCCATGCTTGACTTGTAATAATAATAATAAAATATATATAGTTATAAATGTATATAAATAAATAAATATATATATATATATATATATATATATATATATATATATATATATATATATATATTTATGATTTTTGTAGTTACTTGTCAGTTCTTACCCTTGAGTAAATAGATATAAAACCATATTCATTTGCTCTGCAAGCATATCAGTCTAGACTTTGTATAGAATCTTCAACATGTCTCTGCAAGAAAGTAACATTTCGCATGTAGCAAATGCAGTCAAATTTGCTAGTTCCTTTAATATGACAGAGTTACCACCACCTCCACTACTGGATGACCAGTTAGGTACAATAAGTCAAACTTTTTTACAAGATAATCACCTTAAGAGCAAGCAGCCTCCGACAATCTATGAAGCATGCAGCATTTGCTTGTCACCAATGGATATTGATCAATGTCTACATCTCTTGTTTTGTAATCATCGATTTCATGCTCTCTGCCTAAAGCCCTGGTTGGAAAAACATAGAACCTGCCCAATATGCCGAGTTACTGTGCGGAAACATCGTCCGAGGAAGAATTATAATTTTATTATCATAGCCTGATTATTCCCCATCAAGCAATTCATTCAGGTATCGGCCATATCAAGTGCAAACAATAGACTCTACCACAAGGTACTTAGCAACCTGGACCTATCCAAAGTAAAGAAGTCAATACCTCGAACGATGCAGATGAACGACAAGTTGTAATATTTGTGAGACGAGCCAGATTAGATTTAAAAATATGATTGCAGACTCTGATGAAGAAAATGATAATTAATAATATTCGAAAAAAAATATATGTATAAAAATACATATATTAACAATACATACATATATATACATATATATATATATATATATATTTAATATATGTATTTTTTCATAATCTCAGCTAATATAAACTGGAGCAAATATACTTCATGATCTAGATATTTTCATATGCTATAGAGAGCTGACAACTTGCATCAATCATCCTCCAAACTACAGACAAGAGTATACGAAATTCATGGATACTTACAACGACCTGGTTTCAGCTGTTGGGGAACATGAATTGCTCAAACAAGCCATTCATGATGCAGCCATGAAGGAGCACTCAGTTAACCTGGTCCGATCTGACTGGGAACATGTCTTGTTTAATCATTTGCTATACAAGGACTTTGAGCAAAATTGCTCAAAGATGTATTCTGAGAACAGGTTGAATGCTTACTCCGAAATCCAGCGTGTCCGTGGAGGAATCAGTACATTCAATGTTACTGTCTTGGGACGCTTTCGAATAGTAAAAAATTTGAAATACAAAACTTCATCAACCTCTAACGACCGGCCAATTGGAAGCTCACTCATGTGCTTGGGCGTCGCTGACCCACTCGATAGAATCTTGGAAGTTATGACTACTGACGTTGACCCTTTTGTGGAGAGGAACAAAATGCACAAATTCTTCTTCGAGAGTTGCAACTGGACCATGTGCATGTACTGCAAGAAAGCTCGATCAAGGTTGCAGGAGCAAGGTTACCATATTCCACCTACAGGGAATGAGAGTTGCATCACCAAGACTAAGGTGTATGATGGTCAGTGTGTAAAAAATACATTTCGCTCACAAATTGAGGGAGGAGGAGACATTCTTGCAGCTGTTACAGTTAGCATAAATTGTCGCTACTTTTACAAGCTCCAGGAGGGACCAAAGAATGTTAAGATTGGTGGAGCAGTGAAAAGTGTCATCTTTTTCAAAGACTCGTCGTTAAAGGAGACGGAAATGGTCTATCTCGGGGATGAGGAGAAGACTGCAATGAAAAAGGTCGAAGAAAATTCCAAGTATGATACGCAACCTTTGGAACTTGCTCAACCACAAATTACGGAAGCAAAGTTTCTGGAATCATTGGGACTAACGGATGAGCCAATACCCCAAACTAAGCGGGTTGGCATGGAGTTTGACTGTGATGATGATAATGAAGAAACTGCGCTGATAGAAGCTATTCCTACAGCATGCAAGAAGCAGAGGCAGAATGAAGACAATGATTTTATTGTCTCTGTGGAGAAGTATAACATTCTATGAGACTTGAGTTTTTGTAATGTCTTGGAATAATGAAGTTGTATGTAACTCAATAAATATATAAAATATGCTATTGAAAAATTGTATATATAAAATATGCTATTAAAAAAACATATAATATATATTTATATATTTCTTTTTAATTATTTATTTATATATTATGTATATATAAAAAATTACTTTTACACTGATGAAGCCAGTGCTGCAGAAGTAACAACTGGACAGATGAAACATAGCTCACACAGGCATCTCATAAGTCCATCCAGTACATGTGGTGAATCAGTCTTTTTGATATACACCAAGTTGCCGTTCTTGTCCTTGGTCAAAATCAAAGGTATCTTGTCTACCATCTGGTGGCACAAGTGGTTGCAAGGAATAATCTCGTGCCCGCTTCTTGTTTTTGCCCAGTACATTTCGCCTTTCTCATTCTTCAGCACCACAGGCATTCCGTCGTGCTTCAAATAGTACTCGTTACCCTTGTCATCAACGGGATATCTTTGACCGCCTTCTTTTGTCACTGCTATCACTGGATCATCAAAGTCTGTAGAACCCCGGTAGATTGGTACAGAGCGTTGACGCCTTAGAGGATATATCTGGTTACCATCCTTGTCTCTGGCATAATATTCTTGACCAAACCTGTCTTTGGCGACAACTTGGGGATTGGTCTTGGTAGCTCTTGGGTACAGCTCGTTTCCGTGTCGGTCACGGGCGTACACATCATCTCCCCATTTATTCTTAAGAAATTTAACCTTACCCCTGGGGTAATATTCGTCACCATTACATCGTTTCTGGTACGACATAGTTGTACTTGAAAACTTTATTTTTCATGTCTCGCGTCAAAGTTTATTCCATTTCTCTGCTAAAACACGATGACTGCAGGCTTCGGTACAGTCCACATCAAGTCATAGACCTTTTGCGGGCATGGAGACGAAGCCATTCATTTGCCAACATCTGTTCCAAGTGCGGTATGAATCTGTCATTCGGAGATGTTCACTTTACTACATGTTGTCAGCAGTTTTACTACAATGATTTGTTGTCCAACTATCCCGTGGAATCGATTGCCGTGGCTACGCCAGGATACGAGTTTGTACTTCCTCAGATGAAGCGTAGCCTTCAAAAGAATAAGAAGACAACTACCGAACAAGACTTTGTCGTTCTACCGGATCCTATCTACTGGCAAGTTGCCTCTACGCTAGTGTATGAGAAGGTGATGAAATTTGTTCTGGGTGCACCCATGACAAACCGCACAACACAGGTTCAACCACCCACCAAAACGCCATTATTCTACAAGCAGATACAGGAGGCTCCTCTCAACTACGGCAGCTTGAACCACAGATCATGTGGCAAGGCAACACTCATTCGTCAAATTGCCTTTGGCAAACGTTGCACACTTAGCATGAGAGCCATGATTGTGCCAGATCCAAGCCTGCGACCCAATGAAATTGTGCTACCTCAGCGCGTTGTAGATTCATTCAAACTACACCGCCGATGGATCGTGCTCAATCGAATGCCCACCTTACAACCAGAGAATTTTATGGCTCTGCGAGTGGCTCGAGCATGGAACAATGACTGCTTCGGAATACCCTTGGAAATTGTGGAGAGCATGAACGCAGATTTTGACGGAGACGAGTGCAATCTTTACATAGTCAACAGTTTGCAGGCGCAGGCAGAGTGTGAGACTGTTCTCAACGCCCAAATAAATATGGGAAGCTTGACCACGAGACTCGTACTTGCTCCACCGCAAGACATGTTGGTAGCATATTATCTGTTTCGTGAACAAATAGAATTTTTGCCATACATGAGCTCAAGCGGAGACTTGAGGAAGACGTTCCGAGTCATCTACGAGTTGTATGGATCCCAGCGGGCATTTGAAAGCTTTGACAATATGCGATTGTTTTACCTGGATGTATTGCAGAACCGCCGTGTATTTGGCATAACACTTTCAGAAATTCTCAAGCTCGTTCGTCTCTCAGGAAAAGCCATCCAGATGGGTGGTGGCGCAGAGACGCTGGAGAAGCTGTTGCTCAGAAAGATAAAGCACAGAAAAAAGTGCCTCGTTTCTCAGGTAGAGTCGGGAGCCAAAGGATCTTATCTGCACCTCTTTCAAATGTTTGGTGCTTTAGGATACCAGAACGGCGTCTGGGTAAGCAGTTCTTTATGGAAAGGTCTCTCGGCTGGCGAAGCAGTGGAGCATGCCATGGTATCTCATGAAGCGTTGTCGCAGACGGGTAAGATTTGGCAACCTGGATATGGCTACACCAAGATGGCATACAATTTACAAGGTCTTCATGTAGACTATGCCGGACAGCTGGTAGACGGTACAACAGTGGTGGAAACTGATGCCCTAGAAGCTTTGCATCACACTGACTTGTTGTTGGAAGAGACGTTTGTACATTTACTAAATGAAGAATTACAGCATCAAGAATAGAAAAGCATGCAAAATATAACAACCATAGCTTTGGATCACTAAGACTGTAAACTAAACCCTGAAAAATGTAAAAAAAAAATAAATAAAATAAACAAATAAATAAATAATGTATATATTTTTTTATTATTATCACTATTACATTTTATCTCAGCTTATAGCTGAGCACTACAAGAGTCTTATCACTGCTTGCTAGCCTACTAAAAAACCTATATATATTTATTCTCTGAGTGTTCTTAGACTTATCGAAGCCGGAACCAAGGGTACTGCTGCAACATGATTTCCTTGTTTCACCTCTTCAAATTTAGAGGCCAGCATATTTTGTCGAATGGTAGTGTCAGCAGCCATAGCTTTCTTGTCGAAATGTACCGCTACTATGTACGCAATAGCTTCCTGTTTATGTTTGCACTCTGTTCACTGCGCCAAACATTTGGACCCAACATTCTCTGCCACACTGTAGGATATCGCATTAGCCAAGAATATGTTGACATCAAGTGCTTTATCAACGGAACTATAACGATCAAAGAGGACCAGGTTGTCTATCACCAATATTACCCGTGGATACTTCTCGTGCTTCTCCTCCAAGCCATTACATTCCAGTTGCCTTACTCTGCTTGGATCCGCCGGTACGGTCATTATCTAGAGCACTTTACTAACTTCCCCAAAGACTATGAGTACCTGTTAGAGTCTGATGATGTACGGACCAAATCTTCCAAAAAGCTACATGTATCATTGGTGAGAGAGATTGTAGAATGTCGTGGATATTGTCTGTTTAACAAAACGGTGGCCCAAGAGGCAGTTTATGCCTTTGTAACAGCCTTTCAGGTGATACTGGTTAACGAGTTTCTCAACAGAGAGGTGAAGTTATTTGACTGGAAGGGTACAATTGATAAACTATTTCCAGAGAGTGGCTTATGCCATTTTAACTATTATTCCGGAGGAGACTTGACTCAAGGAAAATTTATATGTCTCCTCCCTCTAAATGCTCTTTACGTCAAGCTTTTCTACTTCATCTACGTCTTATTCACGACAATGGTGTTGTGCCACATTCTCGTCATGATACATCGGCTTAAAATCTACTACAAGGGACTTGCTAATGAGGAATGGTTATCCAACATCCTGATTCAACATCTAAAGAAAAGAAGCCATTGCCTGGAAGTTCGTGACGAGTTTAACCGATGTATCAAGAGAAAGATTCGTAAGCAAGAAGTTTTATCTACAAAAGTGTAGCAACCAACGTGAGAAAAAGTCAAGTTAAATGCTGGTCATCTGGGTTTGGATCATGTTAACATTTATAATGTGGAACCATAGACTCTATCGTGCATACGCCAAAATCACGTGGAATACGTTGTACGGCAACGTTCCAGAGGACTGGAGGAGTTACAAAGTGGACCAATTGATGAGATCAAGTCCAGGATGGATTCCTTAATAATTGGAATATGCCTAGTAGCAGTTACGTACACAACCTTCGTGTTGGGGATAGCAATCTTTATTGCTCGAAGTTGGTGGTTGATGATAGTTGTCGTCTTTAATGCTCTAGTATTTGCCTGGATAATGCTAGCTTATGTGAGAAAATCTGAGACGCTGAAACTACTAGGTAGTCAGTTTGATCTATGTTACTGGCTATGTAAGGCTCGTCGAAAGCTGGACAGCTAGTGGGAATCATGATGACAATAAAATAATAAAAAATAAATAATATATATATATATATATATATATATATATATATTTATTTCTTTATTTTACATTTTTTTAATTATTTATGTAAGCCATATAGACGTCCTCTTGGTCATCATTGTCGGTAAAACGCTGCTGAAATTTTCTTGGCAATTCCTCTTCACCTTTTGGTACAGCAGAAGATTCTAAGCTGTACGACTTGCACAGTGACTTAACAGCCGAGATGCTGCGATCCATGCAATTATTCAGATACTGCATTAGATGCCCCATAGTTCTTCTATTTAAAACAATTTCATCCATTTGACTTGTTTCCAACTTCATTTCCTTCAACGTTTTCATTGGCAAACCTTGAAACAAAACTTTGTTGTCTAGGGTCACATAGTTTATCAACACTTGCAGTAAAATATCTTGACTTGTGTCGGCCTGAATATCTTGTAAAAGTTTCAGCTTTGCCATAACATCATCGGTATATTTTTTTATATCTAATGATGGCAACCTGGAGTAAATTTTGGCCTTTGTCTCAAAGTGGCTCACATACAACTCCTTAAACATAGCCTCAAAGGCTTGCAAAGAAGATTCTAAATATTCCATAAAGCCCTGGTTTGTGGGAGCAGTTGTTGGCATATCTGGTAGTGCAATGGCACTGCTGTAGCCTTGTTGCAGGTTGCCTTCGTAAATATCAATTTTTCTCATGCATTCCTTGTGTTGCGATCTCAAGTCATCCAACTTAGCGTTAACCTCCCTCAATACCTCTTCAGAATTTTTACATTCGTTGCAGGGTTCGTGCAATAGCTCAGTAACGTTGCTTCTCAACTTAACAATTTGACTGTTTAATTTCGCAATATCCGACTTGTAACTTTCATTTTCAAGCTCACATTTTTCCAGACTGAGTTTCTTGGCTTTCAGCTCATCTAGGTAGGTCGTATTTTGTGTGTGCATGTGAGCTCGATACTCTGTCATCTGCCGTTCAAGATCCTTTACATGTGTCAGAGCGTCATCCTTTTCCCTGGTCACATTTTCCACCAAGTGTAACAATTTATCGCTCTCAACCTTTTTCATAGCCTCTAGATTTTTCACCTGCGTTATGGCGTCGTCCCGTTCCTTCATTACTCGCTGTACTTCTCCAGTCAACTCGACATACTTTTGATTTAAATCATCGTTAACACGATCGTCACCTTCCTGAGTAGTGCGTCTGCTACTGACGATACCCAGCTTTCCATGTTGGCTGTACATGGGTGATCGTTTCCTACGATTGTTTGGTGTTGACTCATGCCTTAATTCCTCTATGAAAGGTACGATCGAGTGGGCGAACGTGGTTGCGTCCAACTCTCCACTGTTAAACTCTGCACTAATTATTCGAAGCTGCTCTTCAAGAGTTTCGCTGTACGCCTCAAGCTGTACCGCAAGATCATCCATCCACCAATTTGGAGCTCCAGCCGATGCCTCGTACACAAACTTGGGAACTATACGATTTAAAGCCTTAAGCAATCGGGTCGAGGGCTCACAAGGCATCTCTGTGAAATGCGGCTGGTATTCTTCGTAGTACATGCTATCATGGCCAACTGACGAGTTTAGTGCTGCCTCCTTAACGGGTGAGAGCGTATAAAATGATTCGTTGTTCGAGTCGTACTGCTCCAACTCTTTCTTAAGAATTGTACCTGGATCAGACACTGCATCTACGTCCTTCTTGAACGAACGAGTTGACTGGAGAAGCAAACGCACGAAATGCATAATTTCAGCCACCTTCAGTTTAACTTCTTTCAAACTTTTGTCCTTGCTGAGAAGCATAGCCTCTAGTTGATCAAGTCGATTCAATAACTGCAGCTGTTGGCTGGACCCTCCACTAGACACAGTGTCAAGGATCATTTGGGTTGCTCGAGTCATTGTTTCATAAATCTGCGAGCGTATAAACTCAAAGTTTTTGAAAACTTCGTTCTGATTCTTGATGACTGCTTCATTTTTTGACTCTAACAAACTGTCAAAGGTACTGTTCTGTGCTGTGAGTAGAGCCTCAATCTGCTGACGAATAGATTCTTCCAACATTTTAAAATTTTTATCCAAGCCTTTGAGGTCAAATGTACATTTTACTTTCTCTGATGTGACGAGGCGACCAATGTTTTCCTCCAAGAACTTGTTGATACGTTCCCCGCCTCTACTGTCGTCATCATCTGGAGGATAGTTAGCACTATTACAAATCATTGGTTCATCATTTCGAGCATCTTCTTTTGATATTCTACGGAGCCCATCAACTGCCTGCTTTAACACCTGTTCTACAGTGTTCCGTGCCTCAGCATCAGTCATAAGACGTACCTTTTCATTCTCGCACTCGTGCAACTGCTGCCTTAGGTGAGAGACCTGAGACTGCGATTGTTGGTTACTCTCCTTCGTTTTTCTCAACTCATCTTCTAGATTCTTTTTACTCTCTTGAAGTGACTGGATCCTGTCTTGCGCAATATTATTCTCATCATTCAACTTTACAAAGGAGCCCTTAAGCTTGCTCACCTCTTGCATTAGGCTAGACTTTTCGCGTTCGCAGTCATCCAATTTTGCCCGCAGATTGCATTTTTCAGCTTCCACATCTTGTAAATTTTCAGTCTTTTGTCGGAGTTGTTTACGATACTGTTGCAAAGTGTTGTTGTCATCATCCGATTCATGAGTAGCAGTTGTACGCTCTGGGGGAACTTTGCAGAGTTTAAACAAAAAGTCTACGTAGCTGTTGCTGCTATTGTATAATGTTGAATACCTATCAACTAGTGGCTTGCTGTAGTCAAATGCTTCAATAACATCTTGGCGAATATCTCGCTTTAATGTATTGATGAGGTTTAGGTTCAGGAGATCGGCATCGTCACCTTGTTGCAGGTGCTTGACAAGTGCTTTGACGAGAGCCTTGAGAAGCATCTTGCTTCTGGTAGCGTAAAGAGTTTTGATGAAACTATGGCCTACACTCAGGAAAATTATTGAAATTTCGTAAACCATATAATAATTATATACGTATATATTAAAAAAAATATATTTTAACATATACATATATCATTATTATATGTATATATATACATATATAATGGTTTATAATGGTTTACGAAATTTTTTACACATTTCAAAATTTTAACGATCCATCTATGGCTGGTTCCGAATAAGCCAACTACTCTGTAACAATGCTTTTTCCGTTAAGTAGCGAACATTACTCCCGTTGATTGGCCACTTATTGTCTTTGTGCCATCCAGAACAACCTCATCTCCTCTTTTCTTACCCTCCTTGGTAGGCTACCACTTGTTTGTTCTTTCGTACACAGAGATATATGTCGTACAGATGCATTAGTTTGGAAGCTAATGAGTCATTATAAAAGACGTTGCCGGAATTATCCAGGTCTATGGCATAGTACCCCGTGTTTAAATAAACTAGTGTGGTGTAGGCAACCTCCATAGCTAGCACTTCATCTCCCGAGAAGACTATAAAATCAAGCAAACTTTATCTATAGTGTGAAATAATGAGACGACAATCGCAAAAGATTTGTTGCTATCACTGATGATTTTATTTATTTGCTTTTACATATAATAATAACAAATTAATAATAGTATATATACATTTAACATATTTATTTTTAATATTTTTATTTATATTTTATATATCACCAACTAGAATGCCTTGCAAAACTTTCAAGTCAGCCAGCATGTACTTGAACTTGGTAATCCTTTGTTCCCTCTCCAAATAATCAATCATAGCTTCCAATATCTCTATTTTGTGCGATGTACCGTGGAGATACACGTCCAATCCTTTCTCCTGGAACATTGTAGGGCTCTTATACAGGGGTATCCATTTATCACAGGTTCTTTGATTAACATCCTTGAAACTTTGGGTAAACTTTCCGACAACCATTGGTGACAAGTACTTGATTATTGGTCCGCCTGAATAGAAGAACTCACCACCCATAACTCCTAAAAGACATTGGTCATCAAACGAGACTTCGCAGGTGTAAAAGTCTTGAGGAATATCCAGCAAGCCATCAATATTTCTGTCTATCACTGTCTCTGCAGGAACACTGCGATTCCGCATACGCCTATTAAATGCTTCCTCGTACTTGTTCATCCTTTTGGATATGTGAAATAGTTTGCGGGCAAATGAACTGGAGGCTTCCATCATGCCAAACATAAGTTTGAATGAATGTTTATACAAAACCTGGGCCAAAGGATACCAGTAGCAGTAACGTTCAATCTGTGGGATGTTGGACATTGGGTCACGGTTACGTTTAAAGTAACGAAATTTTTCAACCAATGTCTGAGACACTACATTTCTCATTTTTGGCACCTTATCCTTCACAGATTTTAAGTCCAATTTCTGAATGACCTGGACCAGTGTGTGAAAGACTGCATCTTTTCGGTTGCGTTTTAAATCTTCTTTGAAAGGGTTGTATGTTGCGACAGTGTAAAGTGTACCCCTCTGGTACACACTAAACAACAGCGTTCGTGGTGGAAAAAATCCTCTTAGTAGAGATTCAACATTACCATCCGGTAAACGGATTGCCCCTTTTGCAGAAAAATCCACGGTGAATACGAGAGAGTCACTGAGGTGGAGGTCGTGCTGTGGATGTTTTAACATCATATTCTTCCGATGCAGAATGACGATGGAGTGTGGTGGTACGCTCATAGGTTCTGAAGTCTTGAGTCCCATGGCAATCAGTGATATCTTCATGACTGGCTGCTTCAGCTGTATGGCAATGAGGTATCTCGAAGGTCCATAAGCATTACCGTAGGCTGAGATGTACCTGGAGTAAATACCTGGCTTGTATGCAAAATCAAATGCTTCACCCGGCATATTTAGTTCTTCAGATGTGATGTCTGCCATTGTAACTGAGCGGACTTGCTATAAGAGCCATTGTCTGATGTATATATAAAATATGTACAATAATAATTAAATTAAAAGAAATATATATATATATATATATATATATATATATATATATATATTAATATTATTTTTTACAGTCATTCAGAGTCAGAGGATGATGACAGGTAGTCTTCTTCAGCATCGTTATTCACAACCACCAATGGCTTATCTTGTTGTATCATAGGCTGGGAGTCAGACACTGTTTTCATCTTCTTTACCTTTTCATTGACACTTGATGTTACTGGTCTTTTCCTCTTGGATAAAGACTTCTTACTGCCACCACCTTGTAACTCCACCTCACCTTCCAGCTGTTTCTGTTTCCACTCGACAATCTTGTCTAGATTGCTGTAACCAACGTAATCGACATAATTCCTCAGTATCTCCAGCTCAACCGAGTTCAATAGTGGTGTGTAGATTAACACTCTACCATCTTCAGTCTCCTCCAGCTTGTCCTCTAATGATTCATAAATGATTTGGACGGAAGAATCTTGGTCTTCGTCTTCAGAATCAATATCCATATTCTCCTGTTTATCTCGTCGTGTGAGATACTTGTCCACCAACGATCCATTTTGGAAGCTATCGAGAGCTATTTTAATCACGGCAAAAACACGCTCAGTCTTGACCAGAGTTTGATATGCCATCCTTACAAACCTCACGTGTCTTCCTCTAAAATCATCATCTTGGTACTTGAAGAATTCAACGTAGCGCTTTGGTTCCATTCCTATGAATCCATCAACTGCAAAGATTTGGCTGACAATCTGGGGAGAGCATCTCTTCGTCAAGACGCTGGACAGCTTGATGAGATCGATAGACCTCACATAATCCCGAGACACGAATCTTTCAATAACGGCTTGATCATCTGCAGAGCCTGCTCCATTCATGTTGCCGGTTGAACCAGATACGTTGCGTTGGTTCCAGCAGTCCAAGACAAGTTTTTGAATTTCTGGATCAATATAGTAGGTGGTCTTGGTCGAATCAAGCAAAGATGACCATGGTATATCCAAAGACTCACAGAGTTTCCTAAGAACACGGAGAAGTATAGTCTCCTTGCTAACAAACTGGTTTGCCTCCAGAAGCTCGAGCAGCATACATCTCTCTACCTCGGTCTTGAGGGCATCCATAGAATCGTTGCACATTTCATCAGACATCTTGGTTGCTTACTTTATACTTGACAGGCGAATATAATTCTTTCTCTATGTAACGCATCTAATGTTATGAAGAGTAGTAGCACGATGAAGCCCTTATAAACTGATGAAATATCTCAATAATAATAATAATTAAAAAAAATAAATAAATAATATATATTTATTTATTTAAATTTTACTACATATCTCTGAATGCGTTGAGACTAAGTGCATGGAAACTGTGTGGATCACTGTAGAGTTGCTCATTAAAAAAGTTCCGTCTCATATAGTCGTAAGATCTAAAAAATGGCATAGCAATAGTGGCAGAAAACCCCATACTGTAATTGCTGACGTTATTCTGGTGTGCAATCTGCATAGGTTCACTACATTGATTGCACTGTATCCTGATTCTGCACACAGGACATGTGGATTTATTCTTCAACCACTTCTCTATGCAACAGTAGTGGAACATGTGTGAACACTGTAAAATTTCCAGACGGTTGCCTTGCACCATACTTTCCATGCAGATGCAACAGTCTTTATCCAGCTCTACCTTTTCAGCATCATTGCCATTTTTAGTAGAAAAAATAGCTGCGATGTGACTCTCCATAATTTCGCCTGGTTGGTTTGAAGTTTGCGATTCAATATCCATTGCTTCTACAGATGGCGGCATAATAGGTTGTTGCTGTTCCATGATGTTGTGACTTGATAAAAGTCTTTGATTACTAGTTTTTTCACCAAGCCAGAATGGGTTCAGTGGCTGCTGCTCCAACGTCCAATCAGACAGGATTGCGGCTGGTCGTGGTTCACTCATCGTCGTATCATTGAACAGGCGACAAAGTTCATCCATCATGCGAATCGTTGTCCACCTGCGAGACCTAACACCAGATGCAGCGTGCTTGCTTTCTGGATATTGTAGTCGCTGAGCGTTCGATCGTTGATGAGATGCTTGCCGCTAAATATAAGCTTCTGCTGGTTGAACGGTATTCCTTCCTCGTCATGAATCTTTTGCTTCACTGACTCAATGCTATCCGACGGCTCTACATCCAATGCGAGTGTCTTACCCGTTAGCGTCTTTATAAAGATTTGCATCCCGCTTGTTTCATTGACGTTATCAGATACGATAAACAAATTTCTCAGGTTGGACTTGCTAAGACACAGAAAATGCTTCATATCCTCCTTATAATGTTGCTGCCTTTTCATTAGCCAGTAAACAACATTGACATTCATGAGTCTTCCTCGATACACCAAGCGGTCATCCATCCACGAGTCTATGTGACTTTCCTTCACAATACTCTGTCTTCTCAGTCTCCTTGCTTTTTCGACAACAAAATAGTACTGGGTGTATACAAATTGATCCTTCCCCATAAACTCGACACGAACACAAGGGTATTGCTCAACATCTTGCCTTGTGAAGGAGAAAACATAGCCCGTTTCTTCACGAAACTCATGGTAGGCTGTAAGAAACTGTTGGTACACCTCAGCTTCCATCTGTTGATGCCTTCTATGCCCGTGTCTCATCTGCCCATGAGGAAAGTCATACTTGTCCTCAAACTCGTCGGTACCTCTGAGATAGTTGGCATATTCTAGTTGATCAACATCTGACAAAAATGGTAGGTATTCACTTTCAAACTTGTGCCTCACGCAGGAGAAGTAATAAGAGTGATGAGTATTGGCCTCTGTTGGACAAGTCTTGCGGGCTCTCTTATTTAGTTGAAAATAAAAGTTTTGAATGCAGTATGGAACTTTCCGTTCAATGACTACCACTTTATCACGGTGTGTCTTGACAACCAAACCGTATGACACGGCATGCTTGTTGGCCCTGCGATCGGATAAAACCTTCATTGAAGTAACGAAGAAAAAAGCTAGACAAAACCAAACTCTTGGTTAATAGTGTGAAAGGGTTTGAAGGTATATAACAATATTAATGAAAAGTGCTGTGGCTTCTATTTATATAAGCCGCTCACTGGTAGGCAATT
>JAPDSC010045357.1:0-38381 GCA_026290005.1 Latrodectus geometricus
GGATGATAATGCAAGAATACTCAGGGCTCGCATCGTGAATTGTTATCTTGAGCAGGAAACATTTGAGCGCATGGTGTGCCCAGCTCAATCACTGGATTTTAACCCAATTGAGCATGTTTGGGACGCTCCAGGACGACGTGTAGTTGCTTTCAATCTCCTTCTTAAGACCCAAGTCAAGCTTTCAACAGCTTTAAAAAGGTAATGGCACGCATTTCCTACACAATTAATAGACAGCATAATTGAAAACGTCACACATTGTTGCATGGGCTATATTCCCCATATTAAATGTACTTTTCCTATACCAAGCTTACACATCTCATTTGTTCATTGTGTACATATGAAATTTTTATAACACCATAATTGTCTCTCTGGTGGTTTCTTTTTATGCTACTTGGTGCGTCCCTATGTGTTGTATAATATGTATAAGTTCCATTAAATTCTACACAAAACTTTTTGCGTTATCGTCTTTTTTGATACTTTTCTTAATTTATAATAACCAGTGTAGTTATATTACATCAAAATTTGAACTGAACCTAAATAAAATAATTAAAAAAGCAAATTATTACAGAAAACGAATAAATAATGACCACTGAAGGAATGAATTTCCTTATTGATAATTTTTAGCACTCTGAATAATTACAACTATGCTCTTTACGTACGCAAATAGTAGTAACCAATATTAACTAACATTACTTAGAGATGGTTAATAAAGATCTTATGTATATTTGCTTTAGTTAGAAGTAAAACAAAATTTTATTGACTATGACTCAAAATTCTTTTCTAAGAATCACAAAATGTGAAAAGGAACAAAATGTAACGAGTTAAAATGGAACTAAACATCATAGTGAATAATAAATTTATGTTTTTTTAAAATTATATGTTGAAGCCTACTAATTATTACAAGCAACATTTTTGCTTATAAAAGTAAAAAAATAACCAGAAGTTAATACTTCTTTGCAAAATTACAAATTGTAATATATAAAATTTTCTGACTTTAATTTAATAAATGCATTTAACTAAAATGAAACAGTAATTAACTGAAAAATTTCATGTGTAATGTGTTTTTTCAAATTAATTTTGTTTATTGTAATGTCAGAACAATTAAAGAAATTTGAGAACTTTTTTATAAGTTTTCATATAAAAGCATACATTTATATTACTGGAGCTATCTAAAAAGCATGTTTAAATTCCCAGAATATTTATTTGAACATCACATACAAACAATGAACCCCTTTAAGTAATATAGTTAATATATTTTTTTAAATTAACATTAAATAAAATTATTTATAATCGTTTGACATAATATAGTATATATAATCTTGCAAACAATTCCACATATCTTCAAATGACAGAAATATTTGAGATTTTCAATTGCTTTACCCCAGATATTCACCCGAACAACATATTTCGAGTAAACATATTTGGCTTAACATTGGATAAATGAGTAAACGACTGCATATTTTTAAATAATATAATATTTATTATACACATCTTAATTTAAAGTAAATTATGAAGTTGATATAGATTAGTATACTACTCAGATGTAATGAGAATTCTCAAGAAAAAGTTACTAATCATTACAATAACTGGTTGGTAAATTTACATTTAGAATTATTGAAAGCATTTAATATGAAGGATGTAAAGCAATTTTTTATAAGCCCTTAACATTAAATGTTAACATATAACTCCATCCATATAAGCTGAAACGAAAATTTTTGTTTAACACATTTGAATTAAATAATTAGGATTGATTTATTGATCAGCTAATTTGAATGGCTATTTCATAGAATGCTGCTATATTGCCATACAGAAGAATATAAAAATATCAATTATTCCATTAAAAGAAAACCAATGTATTGTTAACCAAATTTTACAATAGATGTTTCTATGTTGATAAAATTTTGAGATATACGTTTTCTATGTAATCTAATGATCATAAACAGTCGAATTTGATACATTTATCGCTCAGCGATTTCGTGAGTTGCTATTCCCTGTTATCAATTATTTTCACTGTCTTAAACAGCTTTAAGTGATCTTCATGAATTTTGTGTTCCTCTCCCTCTTTCACATACAGAGAGAACGAGGAAGGAAGAAAAATAATTCAAGATTTTGTTCTTTATAGTTATAAAACTGCTAATCAATATAAATCTCGTATCAGATTTTTCATCGTTATTTCATTAACTAGAATTATTCCTAAAGCAGAATAAAATAAACTCTGATATTAAACCCAGCAAAATTAATATTGAATCATCTTTATTAATTATTCATTTTCACACACAAACACAGTTCATATTTTAATTCTTTAATTTTAGCCAGTAAAAAGTGGAAAATATTCTCAATACTGTTTCAATTGAGGGGAAAATCACACTTCACATGCTTATTACAATAACTTTTCGTCTATTGAAAACAAGCATTTTTTTGGTCTATATTCACACCTTATAAATTATTTACAGACACAAAAAGTTCTTCACCGATTGAGAACTACTAATTTATACATCATGTTTCCTTTTTATTAAATATATCAACAATAACAAGTTTTATTTATTCACAGTAAAAGTTAATTTTCAAAATAATTTTTTAGTGCATACGTTATACAAGTAGAACTTTCTTGAGAATCACTTTGCTATTAAAGCATAGTAAATACTTATTACTATACACAAAAACATTTGCACTTCTTATAGGGTTATTCAGAAAGTTATTTCGTTTTATATGAAAACGAAAAATGTATAGCGAATATATATTTTATTGAATTGTATATTGTCAATTCTAGTCCAATACCTTTTACCATCGTTCCGGTCATAGCATGATTTCATACTCATAAAACGGTTTTCATTAGCAAAAAACTGATTTAGGTGGAAAAAACGAAAGAACTTTCCAAAAAACCTAATAAAATGTACTCCCTTTCCAAAAAATTTTTTAAGAATACGTTAGTTCAAACATTCAATGCGATAAATAATTAAGAAGTAACAATAAAAATATTTTTAATAACTTTCTGTTAATAAGGAATAATTAAACATTGATGAATTTTATATATATATATATATATATATATATATATATATAATAATTTTTTTTTATTTAAGAAGTCAATAGATTAAAAGGTAAAGTCATTTTTGTTATATTTAAGATTAAATTATCGATTACTCATTGATTCTTGCTAACAACATTATTTTGAAATTAACAAGTTTTATGCTTAATTAATTGGGAAGTATCAATTTTTCTACACATAAATTGGATATTCATATGCATACAAAAAGTTTATATAAAAATAGAGAAACATTGTTTTTGTATGTATATGCTTTCAATAAAATAAAAAAAAAAAAAAATTATTACAAATTTTTTAATAAGTTTTGAAAGTGCATCGATAATTTATGGTTAAATCAAAAATTGAATGCTAAAGATCACATAAGAATTAAATCAAAAGAAACACATTCAATCTCCTTAATATTATAAATGATACAAACAGCATAATGCAAAACATATTCTAATATAAATAACATATTCTTTGCTGTTATTTTCTTAATAGTATAATAGTGAGAGCAATAAAAGGAAAACAAATTAATGTCATATTTAAAAATACACTCATGACATTAACAAAAGAATAAAACGGTAAACTTTTGATTTTCTGCAGAACTGTGCTTTATTACGGAAAATGCACAAGATTATGAAAAAAAGAACAAATCAATGAGAATATGCATTTGAATAATTAACTTGAACACACTTATTACTTAAAGAATTATTCATTGTCTCTATTTGAGATCTGAAAGTTCTTTTCCTTTCTCACTTATTATTTTCATTTATATAAACATCCAACAGTTTTTACGTCTGAGTCCACATTCAAAATGTTCTGAAAAGAAATTTCTCACAGCAATGGGTTTTCCCATCGAAATTCATAAATGAGTAACTCATATTCTCTCAAATCAAATAAGTATTTGGCTTTCTTCAGTTCCCATGGTATGCCAATATCACAAAATGAACTAGATATCTTTTTATTTTCCACCATTATCCCAAGCATAGATTACATAACGCCTGGAATGTATATTTCATAAGACAATTCCAAGCTATCACTCCTTGCAAACATACTCACAATAAATGCACTCCAAGCTGTTGATTATACTCTGTTGCATAGGCTCTATAATCAAAATTTGATTAAGTAGGAGATTTCACATGGATTGCTTCAAAAAATATGAGACTTAACTTCAGCTTTGCAGTTAGTAATCCACAATTTGTAGGTTTATAATTCTCCAATGAAAACATTGATCCAAGTTTCCCAATCATAACATTAAATAAAGATTATAAAAAATGCAAATGAAAAATGAATGTTCACAAAGACTTTTCAAAAATTTATTTAGCAAACGGAAATAAAAAATATCATCGTGTCTATGGAACCAGCTATTAGTTCATAAAATCATAAGAGTTTGCTAATTACAGTTCTTAAAAACAAGCAAGCATCTATTGCATTATACATGTATATATTCTATATTTTAACTTATTATTCCAATATACAAACATTAACATTAATCCAACAAAATTTGGAAAATATTTTATTTTTTTAGCTCTTAATTGTTAAATAAAAATAATAAATTGTAAAAATTATAGATCTGAAACAAATTAATTAAAAAAAATTTCTCTAACATGGGATTAAGAAATTAAAAATTTTCTAAGCATAGAAAAATAGATTAATACCACATTATTATCCCTCAAAAATTGTCATCTTTAGCTTTGCAAAAAACTGAAATCAAAAGTTTTATGTAGCAAAATGACTAATTTTAACACATAAGTAGAAATTTAAAAAAAAAAAAAATAAATAAAAAAATAATTGACAATTTTTGAAATGTCAGATTCTAAATATTCATATTTCATGAAATTTACAATTAAAAAAATTTTAAGCTATAATAGAGGCTGTCAGTAATTTTTAATAAATACATAATTGATTTTCATTATGATTAAATTCATGAAAATTTAACTTTAAGACGATTTTCTTAAGTGCATTAAAGATTTGATACTTTAAAGAAAATTTGGATTATTTACAAATATAGCATTTAGAAAATAATATACTATAAAAGTACAAAAATTTCAGAGCACCAACAAAGACAAGGAATTGAATAGTGCACACATTTAAAACAAACATATTTCAGATTTAACCCTTTGGGTGCACATTTATTTGAATAATTTTTTGGATTATAATAATAATGGAATAATAAAAAAAAAAATTTATTAATACTTTTGAAGAGTATGGTGGACACAAATTACTTTGAAATAAACAAGAATGAACATGTTAAATATTGTCTCATTTTAAACGACGTATCAGAACATCATATGCGAATTTGGCCAAATTAATGTATGACACTCTGATACATCGAATGCAGTCAATGGGTTAATTATTTGCTGTATGTAGTGTAAAATTATTTTAATAAAGAAAATGCAAGAAATGTGAAAAATAAATTCTTTTATTCCAACATTGCCCCTCCCTCTTCTCCAGTTGCATCTTCAAGAGTTAAATCATCAAGCATATCTTGCAAAGTAATGTGTGGTATTTCTTCATCTATCTCATCAGAATCAACTGCTAGCTTATCATGATCTATTGGGGGAAAAAATCACACTTAATATTTGAGAATACAATTTCATTAAAATGCAGAAAATTGCTACATTCCAAAAAACATAATTCTTGATATCAATAAACTATCATAAATTATCATCAATAATAGTTGGTTGGTTGGTTGGGTTTTGTGGCGCAAGGTCCAAAAGAGGACAAGCTGCGCCCACATCAATAATAACTGGAAACAGTAAAGGAAATAATGAATAGAGAGAAACTATAGTTGAAATTTAAAGTGATAAAGTTAACATTTACCTTGAACTGTAATTTTACAAGTATAGATATTAAATCACTAATATTTCTAGAAGTCATGACAGAGCTTACAATATAATTTTAGAAACAAAAGAGGTTTTCAGGCTGATAAAACGAAAAATTATAAATAGAAGGAAATATCTTTATTTCAAAATGGAATGATAAAATACAGTTATGACTCAGAACACTTAACACTTTTACAATTATTATTAATATTTAAAGCTCTTTGACAACATTTAGACTACATATATGTGTTAAAATTTATTAAGATTTTGAAAACTCTAAGCACACAATAAAATTTAAACAAAAATCAATATTAATTGTTTTGGTTCAAAATAAAAAAATTTGACAATAAAATGCATAAAACATCTTATCATATTAGCATGAATTTTGGTAGCATGGGATTATAGATTATAAAAAGTATTAATTTGAAAGTGTATGATTATATAAAATATTCGATTAAGATGAAAATTTCGAATATAAGCCACACTACTAAATTAACAATTTCAACTAGTGCTAGATTGTGTTCAGTGGAATAAATGCTAAGTTCTTCTTTGCTCAAAATAAATAATTCTGCTAGATACTTCTCATCTACATACTAGGGATCAAATGAAACATAAGATTGAAAGGATACTGAACCAGTGGTATGATAAGTGTTCAGATTTTTTATGTATGCATAAATTAAAGGCAATTTAATAGAAATCTAATTACGAAGACAAAACTTTACCAAAAGCAGGCCATTTAAAATTTGTGTCTGGGTTAAAAATTTACCATTGGATTTTGAGTAATGGTAGAACATTAGCAAAGTAATCCATAAAAATGTTTTTTAAAAAAATTGAAATTTCTAGTAATCTTAATGGAGCACATAAAGGTCTCCTTGGTGATAGTAAATCTGAGTAGTAATTTTAATCATTTATTGTGAATAAAGAATATGAAGCTAATGATGTGATTATGAAAACAATAGTGTTTGATTATTGGCAAACAAAGTAAACCTTTTCTGCTTTTTTATTGTTAGTCTTTGATAATTTGCAAAAGTAACTGCATTTAAAAGTAGTTAATAAAATTAATTTCAATATACAAAATATGAGTATATATCCATTTGAAACTGACAATTTGAGATCTCAGAGAGAAAATCTCAATTATAGGCCACACTATAATTTTTTTTCAAGACAAAATTTAGAAAAGGTGCATCCAATTTTGAGCATAGATACTACATTACACTTGAAGAAAATAAGTCACAAAATTGTTTTATTCATAAATATTTCATATCTAATTTCCATTACACAGTAAAAATATTCAAACAAATACCTATTAATTAAACCTACTAAACAAGATGCACTAAAATGTTTTCATTATTTAATGCACAGTTCAAAACAATTTATACTGTCACAATGGATTTTGTTATAGATCAATTTAGGGGAAAAATTCAGAATTTTGTCATTCATTGCAAATAACCATAGCAATATGAACACATTTATTACACTTTACTGTGTGAAGCAGTTATTTATATTTACACCTGGATTATTTATTTTAAAGGTATTTAAAGTATCAGAGTATCAAATAAAATATTAACTACTATCTTTCACTTATCTTCTTATAATGCTAAGGTATTATAAAGATTTAATATTTTAAAGAACTTCAACAAATTATTTTCATTGACATTTATTGTAAAAAGTTTCTAATAAATAACTGCCAATTTAAGGACTTGAGTTTTAGATGCTATCACTTCATTAAGAAATACTTTGATATGAAATCTAATGTTTCATTAATTTATTTAATATTTAGGAAGTTTTTTTATAAAACTTTTATAAGGAAAAACTTATTTATCTTAATGATATTTTTAATTCAATTTGCTGTAGAACACATACAAGATATAGAAGCATACATTTCTAAAACATGAAATTAGATAATATTCACACTTTGACTATATAATTAAGCAATTTCTTATATTTTCATATTTGAAAGCATAGTAGTGATGAATCAATCCACACAAAATGTATCAGTAAAACTTGAATAAATAATTTTGAAGTAAATAAACCCCAATGTGAATCAATAAAGATTCAAAATTAACATTTAACTTGTCAGAAAAGATGTTATTAAAAGCAATTTACTCATTACAATTTCTATCCATAAATAGTTTTTAAAATCTGTACACATAACATAATGCCATATAAAACCAATTATATTATAATTTTTCATTTTCTTTTATATTGTTGTACTTATGTTTCACATAATTATCTTTCTTACTTTTCCTTTCAGATCAACTTATTAACTCAAAGTCATTTTGAAAAACTTGAATCAACTCTTAAAATCATAATAATGAATATCAATGATAAATGCCAAAAGTGAGATGCATATTTCAGTGCATTAAATATTGATATTTATTAAAAAGAAGTTAATTTTTTTAAAAAAAAGTTAATTTAGAATCATTTAAGAGAAATTCTTACCTTTGTAAATGTTAATATTTTGTCGATAAACTTCATCTTCTTCAATATCTTCTAAGAAATCATCATAGTCCCTAAAATGCAATGGGTGTATAAATATAAAAATCCAAAATTCTGAGCATAAGATATACACACATAATTATTAGATAGATTTTCAATACCAATAAAAGGAATAAAAATTTTAGAAGCTAAATTATTTAAGTTTATTATTTGTTTGTAACTCAACAGTCAACTTTTGCTCACAAGGGCCAATTAGACCAAGACTTATGGTTTAAAGTGAATTCCAAACCACTACAAACAACCCAGCAAAAGGTGAGATCAAACTCACAAGCTATTGAACTGAAGGCAAGAGAACTAATCATTCAGCTAGCAGCTCAAGAAGTTTAAGTTTAATATATAGGATACTTTTAAATGTAAGAGTTCTTTTTCTTATACATAAAAACAATATTACAAATAAACTGCTTAAATTTTAAAAAATCAGTATAAAATAATCATTAATTAGCTTATTTAAGGTCTATTAAACAAAATATTCATATAGGTCTAAATGATCTATAATTTCTGAAAATTAACTAGATATCTTTATGTAGACTTAATTTTTAATATTATTCTCTTCATTCATTGCGTTATTAAATAATAAAAAAAAGCACACAGATTTTTTTATATTTTTATGATTCTTAAAAGGTTGGACAAAATTAACTATATCCCTTGAATATATATTTTTCTTCAGATGTTATCAATGTCTATGTGCACAAATCATATAATTTAATGTAATAACAAAAAAACATAACAAACACATTATTCAGAATTTAAATAAGTAAAATTTTCAAAGAAATATTTTAATTATTTAAATTCCATTCCATACATATAAACATTTTTTTTTTAAATTTAACTCACTATAACTATAAGAAATTATTTACTACAAATGATTAAGACTGTTAACTATATCCATTACTTATGCAGAAATAAAAACGTTAAAACTGAGCAATTAAATTTAAGTTCCACAGAACTTTAATATTCTTATTCAGGAAACAAAATAAAGGTTATTGTTAATTTGAATTATAATAAAAAATTACAATGAAGAACATCTTTTATTTAAATATTAAGTTATTATTATTAAATTCAGAATTTATCCATGGACATAAGAACCTGTAAATGTACAAGAAATATATCAAGTGAAGAGCGTAAATGATTTTTTTAATTTAACGGAAAAAAATTGGAAGTTAAATTTGATTCAGTATAAGCATAGAATAAAAAGTAGGACGGTTCAGTTACAATACGAAAAATCATAAATAATAAATTGAAATTAAGATAACTGTGGTTATTTTGTAATAAATCCAATGGAATTGAGATTTATCATAAAAGACAGGTCGAATAAGCTCTAGAAATAAGCAATGCATATCAAAAAACTATTGGTAACTTTTTAATGTTCTAAAAATAGCAGATCTGATTTAGGTATTAATACATAATTCAAACATGTTGAGACATATTCGTACAGAGAGATTCGATTGCAGTTAAAGTAATTTAGGTACCTACTAAATAAACATATATAAAAATTGCAGTTGAGAAAAATCTCATTATATGAATATAAAATTTTAAAGATTTTACTTTCATGTAAATGAAAAGGGAGTTGATAAATAAAGAATCACATGATGGGATGCTATACTAAGGCAAACCCATAAAGTGAGAAAAATTTATTTGATTTGAGGAAGCGTTAAAATTATAAACGTGTTTAATCAGACACATTATGAATAAAGATGACCAAGATTTTGATCCAAGTAGGAGCACATTGATATAAAATATAATTTTGTTCAAGGAGGAAGAAAATAAATTTATAAAACTAATGCATATTTTAATACAACCTATAAAAGCATATAATTTGAACGAAAACTAAAGTAAATATTGCAAAATTTATTAATGTTTTGAGACTTAAGTATAATTTTTGTAAGTTTCAATCTCTTACAATTTGATACCAATATTTTCTATTTAGTTAAACATTCTATTATTAACTTACAATTTAATAATTATTAATTCTAACAGTTTTAAATGTCAAAAATAAAGATTGGCTTTCATCATCTAATTTAAACTCAATGAATTTATTAAACTATCTCTCTCTTGGTTGAGTGTTTGAAGCACGTGTACAACTTCGATTTCTGTTAAGTGTAAGGCATTTGAATACCTATTAATAAATGCTTTTTGAGGAGTCTTCATGGATAGTGATTTCATTTCATATAGCAAGGGAGAAAACTCCTTAACATACACTTTGAGAGAAGTGTACACAAAAAAACGAAAAGCAGCTTCCATCTACTATTGTTTAATAGTAGCTGGGACCTGACTCAAACTTTCAATTCCAAAGAATATGGCTCCACTATTGGGTCAAAGGGAATCCCCAGAAAGAGAACTTATGAGAAAAGCAATATTAGAAATGACTTGACTTAAATAGTTCATAGTTAGCTGCATATTAGAAGTATGTGCTAATGTTTTAAATGTATATTAATAAGAAAGCTGTTTAAAACGTTACTTTTTTTAGCATGAGAAAATAATAACAATTAAAAATCAAATTAAACTTTTAATAAAACAGAAATCTTTTAAATATAGTAATTAAAATTTCATAATATCAAAATATTTCTAATATAAAATTCACATAAATAGAAAGAATCCAAATGATTTTTTTGAAATATAATTTGTTTGTAGTTATTTATTTATTTAAACTTATCCTTTAAGACATTTATATTAAAAATAATCATATTTAAACTTTATTTTGTTATACCGTACAATAATATAAGTTTTAAATACTAATTAATGAATTATTATACTTTGAATGATTAAAAAATCACACAATATAAACTTAAAATTTAATACCTATTTTCTTTGAATTGATTTTGATGTTAAATAATTACACATTTAATTTGTAGCAAAAACATAAATAAATTAACATTTTAAAAAAAATGCTTGCAAGTAGCAAAAATTTCTATCTTAAACATGTTTAAAAAAATTTATTCATCTAGCATCTAAGCCATTAAGGAAGTGTATTAAAGCCACTATTATTTTAAACTATTTGATTATGACTGTAAATCTCAGAAAATACACTGACACTCAGAAAGTGAATACTTAAAAAGTAATATGCTCACTAAATCTTTAATCACAAAGAAAATTATACTAACTAAACTTCAATTATACCCTTCTAATTTTTATTAACATAACAGTTTAAGTGAGTTTGAATATTAAATAATTTTTTTAAAAAACATGAGCTTGTTATTTTATGCATTTAAATTGCAATCAATAAGTATTCAATGAGTTTTGTTAATGAAGTAATCTGTTTATGAATTCAATAATCTGGTTTTACTTTCACAAAGAACATCTGAGTGTAATATTTTAACACATTGTGATTAAAAGCATACATCTTAAAAATGATAAAAAACAAAATTTTAAAAATGATTTGCAAGAAAATGCATTACAAGTTAAGAAACAATAAGCAAAATAAATCTTAGTCAATGAATTAAACACGTTGTTCATTTTAAAAGAAGAAAGTAGATGTAAAGTACCTCTGAATACTGCTATTATCTGTATCAACCTCGATATCTAAATGCTTCAATTTCCACTTTCTTCTACGGCGACGGGTAGCTTTGTCACCATATACTTTTTTGACTAAAATCTAAAATTAAAGTCAAACTTATCAAACTACATATGAATTGCATTTCCAAAAATTTTAATAATTTAATAAATTAAAAATAAAAATACATACTGCATTTCTAAAAATGACAAAATAAGTATAAAACCACAATTTTATTCACTTTCAATATTCAAATATTTTATATCAAAGTGTAACACAAAATGTTAGCAGAATTTAAAATTTTGTTATTTTCGCTTTTAAAACTATTAATGTTTACTAAAACTACATATTGTAAGTAACACAAAATAACAGTATCATTAATTAATATTCTTTAATGCAGTCTTTTTAAAATAGAATACAATAATATGACTAATAGTATGACTCTTTCACATCTATAATATAAATATTACTTCCTTCCTTTTACCATTTTAAAATACAGCATTTTCCTGTATATAATCCACGAAATTTTGTGTTAAAAAAAGTTCTGAATTTCGTTATGCATATTATACAGAGCCGAAAAAACATTCTCCATCAGAAAAGCAAGAACGTTTTGAAAGAAATACTGTTTGTTTCATAAAATAAATAGGTGGTACCAAGACAAACCTGAGTTATTTAAGCAATAATCGTGGCTTTGTCCAATCACGTTTAAAAACGAATTCGGTTCCTCGTAAAGATACTACAGTTGTAAATTTGCTAACGTCATTATGTAATTTGCCTTGACGTGAGCTGTTTCGCTTTGAAAATATTTAAATTCATTTATCGTCATATGGAAGCGAAAAGTTTTAAGTTACAAAGTAGATTTTAAATCAAAATCTATAGCGAAAGCAAATATAAATAAAAATGGCGACAAACGTGTTAATGTGAAGTGAAAAACAAAGCATGTGTGGTATAAAAAAAATGTATAAAATACACCGTTTGTAAATAATCCAATTTTTTCATTTAAGTATTAACGAAACAAATATATATATTTTTAAATATTTCTAACATCGTTTTAAAAGTTAGTAGAAGCTAAATATCGATAAGTTTTAAAAGAATTAATCGAAATTATCACTCTTGATTGATCTCGTGCTTTCATCTTAATCACTTTGAGATGAGGTGGATCTAGACTGATATTTTTCATAAATGATTTTTTTCTATACAATTTATTAAATTTTTAATCATATTGTGTATTTTTTTTTATTTCATGTCACACCCATATTATCAGCAGTACATATTTTAGACTATTAGCCGAAAAAAATTGCTGCGGATTATGGGACGCTTTTTTTCTCTTTACTCGAAAAAAAGGCCATGCGGGTAATATGCCACTGCAAATTATATACAGGAAAATACAGTACTTAAAAATTTCAATTAATTTGAATTTATGTTGAGTAATTATTGGAGTCTGAAAATCCTCAGCAGTACAACCATTATAAGTCTATATTTAGTGTCTTCAAGTAGACTTAAATATATCTGTTTATATTTTGTACTGAACAAGATCACAATTTGACTTATACTTCTTTACTTGATAATAGGATTCAAGCCAAGGAAGGAAAAGAACAAATTTGAGAGCTATCTAGCTTTAATTATTAGCTTTGAATGAAGAATGTTGCAACGCATAGGTAAAAATATACAAGGAAAAATTTTTTAAGCAAAGTTTAATTTATTTTCAAGTAAATAAGCACAATAAGATTTCTGAACAGCAGGTGGCTGTGTAATGAACTCTTAAAGAAATAGTAATTGCCACAATGATAAATAACTTTCTTTAAAATTATTATTATTAAAACATTATAAGAAAATGCAGTTTATTTCAAAATAAAAATGTTCTGATCTACTAGTAATTTTAAACGATGGACAGCACAAATTATATGAAACTAATGCATGCAAAGATTTACAGCATATACAATAAGTTTTTATTGTATATATATATATATATATATATATATATATATATATATATATATATATATATATATATATATATATATATATATATATATATATATGTGTGTGTGTGTGTGTGTGTGTGTGTGTGTGTGTTTGTGTTTTCTACTAAATCTTTGGACATTATTAAATTCTGTTACTCTAGTCCTTAATTAAATACTGATCTTTTATTCTATCCTTTTAAATATTCTTCAAATTAACACATTTTAAATTTCATGTTTTGCTATTAAATTGCATATTTTCTAGTTGCCAAAATGAATTTCATGTGTGGTTCCAATAGGACAGTAAATATTTATTTGTCTTAATTGTTAAATAACATTTCTAGAAATTTATCAATTTGAAGTCAAATTTTTTAGAATATAGCTTAAGATTTTTTCATAGCACTAAATTATTCTATGAATTTAATATTTTGATTAGATGAACTTAAAACTGCTCTATAGTTTCCACTTTCAGTTACTGTAATGTTGTAAGCCAAACAAATATTAAACTCATTCTGGTGATTTTCCAGAACTTTACTTTTAGCATCTAAGCAATTTCTTTATTCCTTAATGAAAAGCCCTTGTACATTAATTTTTTATGATTTCTTCTTTTTCTACTCATATATGAAGTTTATACCAATAATAAAAATTTATATTACAACATGATTTCTATATTCTTTCATGAGTTGCATAAATTTGCTTTTAGAACAGGCACTGTTTATAATAGGGTGCTTTGCTTCAGGGATGCATTTATTACAAAAAGGAAAACTACTAAAATAACAGGATTACAACCAGATTTCTATTGAAGCAAATACAGTTTACTAAAAGCTTTAATGCTTATTTCAAAATCACAGCTTAATTTGTGTAAAGGATAAGAAATAATCTGATTCTAAATTTTGAAAAGTCATTCAGATATGAAAGTCTTTTCATTATTTCAAATTGCAATTCCTTTCTTAAAATCTAGAACCGATTGTGTCGTATTTGAATCCCACATACATTAAATACAACATACTTTGATTGCAAAATTAAGTTTTCAAGCACCCCTATCAAATATATATAATTCCCCCATTACTTATCAATTCAGTATACTATTATTTTAAAGTCCGAAAAAAAAATTTCCAAGTGAATGATTTCTTAAAATAAAAGCATATGAAATATTTCAAAATTCTTTATAAAAAGTGCATTATATGAAAAATAAAACCCAAAACTAAAAATACTGTTTGGTCATCAGTATAAGTTAGTAATTAATAATGATTTTCAGATAATTAGAGTAAACAAAACATTAACAAAAGCAGAGAAAACAACTAATGCTATTTAAATGTATGTAGGATGTATGTATATGTGTGTGTATGAACTGGTATAAATCTCAAATTCAGCATTTACATTGCTAAATTAACTATTCAAATTACACAATTTTATGAACACTGAAATGCAACATGTGTGCTTAAGAAATGTAACATAGAATATTTAATAGTGATTTTCACTTTAAAACAAAATTTGAATTTTTTTCATCAATTTTAATGATATTTAGAAAAAAGTATATTCTTTAGTTGAAACAATAATTACCACATCAGGAAGATTTTCCTTTTTCATTTTATTAAATTCAAGATTATTTATGTTGATTGTTGATAAATCCAACCTATAAATATATAAAAAAAATATTTTATATATATGTTACCGTGAAAGTCCGAAATCTGGAGAATGTCGACATTCGCTGGTGAATGTCAACATTCACGTAGTCGCTTGGTGTATGTCCGAAATATTTGCTAGATATCCTCATTTCTCACTTACACCGGCAAATGTCGACATCCACAATGCACTAATGGTGAATCTTGAATATGCGTTTCATCTCTCCGTATCCGGAGAGGAGAAATGCAGATTTGCATTTTCTTATCTCAATATTTCAGGCGTGAAAAACGTCACATGTATGACGTAACTTATCGCCTCTCTTAGAAAGGAGGAGTGACCAATCACGGTGAGTAGAGGAAGTGTAGAGGATTTTTAACCCGCGGGACAAACCTGACAACAAACAAATTAAAAACAAATTAAATGCTGTGGTGGAAAGGGAAGCCCAGGAATGGCCTTCTGTTATCTCCTTTTCGAGCTCTTTAATCATCTTTTCAAATTCCACCAAAGCTTGTCTGTGATTGTCGACATATACCGGCAATGGTCCGAAAGTGCAAGAAATGTAATCAATTGTACGGTCTTTCACCAACGTTTTTGGTATGTGTTGACATTCACCGGTGAATGTCGACATTCTCTGATTTCGGTCTTTCATGGTAACATATATATATATATATATATATATATATATATATATATATATATTATTAAATAAATTAAAAGATAGATGAATTTCCTTTTATTGGAGGAAGCAGAAACAATATAACTAAAATAAAATATAGGAACAAAATGAAATTATATTCAGAAAAACTTTTTTTCAGTTTTTTTGAATAGCAGTATTACTTTGGATTTCAGATTCCCATTTGAAAAAAGTTTTGTTTTTTTTTTTCTTTTGCCTACATTTTATTTTCATTTCTGTACCATTTCCAGAACTTTTTTAAAAGCACAACTAAAGCATGACTAATCATTAAAATAAGGAATTATACATTCTTGCTTAAAAAAATTACACAATTATCATAGTTATTTTACAATTCCAGTGCATAAATTTCATAAAATCATCAACAGATAGAAGAACTATAAAATAAAAAAAATAGAAAATGAGCTTCTAAATACATGTAAAAGAAAAAATAATTAAAATTGTATTCTAATATATACAATATCTTCCTTCACTTAATCTGCAGCAATATGATATCTTATAAGATTTTATTTTAGTAAAATAAAACAAGTGCTGCATAATTCACAGCAATTTTTTTACTAATATTCAAAAAATAGTATTGTTAATAATGTGGTGTCTAATAAAATAAAAAAAATACACCATATGATTAAAAATTTAATAAGTTGTACAGAAAGAACATTTACTGTGGAAAGCATTTGATTGGATTTACATCACAAACATCAATAATTTGGGATGCAGCGATCATCAAAAGCAATAATTTCAAGATTCTAGGAAAAATGATTAATTTTAATAACTTTTAAAATTATGTTACTGTTGTTTATTTGACGTTTTTATACTTCAACATTAGCACAGAAGCAGAAGTAGAAAATACTGCAGGACAAAGTCTTATATTGTAGAGATCTAAAAAGTTTATTTTAGAAATTTCATGGCTTAACATGAGCAATGAAAAGTAAGTAGAAATTTCTACTATAATGGAAATTTTATTACACCTTAATAAACACTTAAATATATTAGCATTTTCACAATCTGATAGATGACAATGAGTATTTACAAGAATGAAAAATTTAATACTAAACATGCCATGTACCTAGCAAGGCTATATGGCACAGGAAATATTCAACCGAGAACAAATATTCTCCTCAGTGCTCAATATATAGCAGCATCAGGTTAAATATACTGATTAAAGTTCGTCCACTTCCATTAATTAAATTTTTTACTAATGACAAAAGCTGCAAAGTAAATATATCTGAAAAACAGCCATTCAGCAGCTTAAGTCTCAAACTCCATGAAAGACCAACAATATTCAAGTTTTGCCAAAAGCAGAATAAGAAAATTTAAACTTCCTTCACTGTGACTCAAAATAGGGAAAACAAATTCAAATTTCAATTTTATAATGCTGCAGCAGTCTAAATAATTTCAGTGTGATCTTTTAAAAATTATTTCTACTTTTAGAGATTACTGAACAAGTGGAGGTAGAGCACAAATATTTATTATACACAAAAAGTGATATAAATGTAAGAATTACTTAATATTGTCAACAGTTACACATATTTTAAAATTAAATTAAATTTTGTTAATAATTAAATGAAAGAAATGAATTATTTTCAAACTGTGCATTGGCTACATTTTTTCTTGTGTACATCACATCCTTTGTATTTTACCTTACATTAAGTAGTCGTGATTTTTTATTGGCCTTCTTCTTAAAAGCTTTCACTTTAAAATCTGATATGTAACTTAGATGCTTTCGTTTCTACATAATGACATATGAATCACAAATTTCCAGAATGAAACAAGTCAAAACAAAATGTGAAATGACAATAGTCAATAACAATAGTAATAGCTTTCCAAGTATTGGAATTTGTTCTTGAACATGATTAGATAAAAAGATTACAAGTAAAATAAGTCAGCCAAGCAATGGTGCCAACTGTTATTTATTTTATAAAACATTTCTTTCAACACTTTATTGCAATCTTTTCTGATGGAAAATGTTTTTATCAGATCATCCATTTAATACAGGAAAATATGTTGATTGATTAAACATGTGTCTAGAAATAAGTAATATTGCAGATTTTTATGAGTAATAATACAGTGCTATTATATAAGTTTACATTACTAATTATAATTAATGATATAGGGCTTAAAGTTTTTTTCTCCAGTATTATTATTAATAATAATACAGGTGAAAAAAAAAAAACTTTTTCACAGGAAAAGATTTCCATAAACTTAAGGGCCCTTTTCAAGAAGTGCTTTAAAGATCAAATAAAAACAATTATATACTTAAAAAATCTACATCACAAGTTTTACATCTACTTAGAAAACAATAAATTTCTTAAAAAGTTTTTTTTTTTTTTTTTTTTTTTTTTTTTAAATAAAATTCATACTAGTAATAAAATAATAATAAAAACATAGTTATTTAAATAAAATACATTTGATATTGAAAGTACACAACCTCATCAATAAGTTGAGATATTTATTCTTAATGGCATATTTCAAATTTTTGAAAAATATCAATATTATCACAAAACAAAATTTAACAATTCATTATGTTATTATGTTATGTTCTGCAAATCATTAAATAAATTTTTTTTAAAAACTCACACTAAACAAATTTTAAAGAAATAAAAAATAATTAAATAAGTAAATAAACCAAACTCTTAAACATACTTCCCAACATTTAAATTTTTTAAAATTTAGAAATTTTGACATCTCTCATAGTGAAACAGAAAAATACACATTTAAAACAATAGTTATATTCAAGCACAGAACAATTTATTTACATTTTATTGATTAACTAATAAATACAAAGAAAAACGAATACAAGGAGAACATAAGTTCATTTTCAATGCTCAAATGAAAGGTATTCAGCAAATAAATTAATGCATAATACTAAATTAGAAAAAAGTTCCTATTTTCTACGAATCCTTTATTAATCGAAATCGATCTTTTGATAGTCATCATAAGCAGAATCAAACTAAAATGAAAATGGATCTTAAAAATAAGTAAATTGTCCTCATTAAAAAATTAAATAAAAAACAAATATGCTAGATAATATTAAAATTTTCTTCACTTCCATTAGACTGTTTGTATATTAAAAAAAATTGAAGAGGAAAAAGAAAAACTGGGAAGGGGAGAGTTTTATATATTTTGACTAATTTCATAATATTATAAATCTGTAATTTTATAACATAGCTATAAAATCTTATAATCTAACTGAAAACATACATTGTACAGCAAAATTGTATAAGCTGTTAATGATACTTTTAGTCTGCAAAAGAAATTAAGCAGTGATGAAAATAAATAAGTCAATCTTGTTTGCAGTTTGAAGAATTTCATTGACAAAAAATTGTCTTCTCTTTATTATAACAAAATACATATTTTAAAAGGAAAATATATTCCTTGGAAAGCACACTACAGAACTTATAGAATTACAATTGACAACGAATCATTCAACCATGCAGCAATGCACGTCTGCTCAAATGTGAAATTAGACATGCACTGCTCTATGCTCATCATTCATTTTATATACTTTAATTAAATATTAACTGTCAATTATGCTTTGAAAAATATTAATATCAATAAAACTTTTATTGATATTAATATTTTACAAAGCATAATTGAATTGTAAAACATGTAGTTATAATATAACTGATAATTAATTTTAGTTATCTACAGTTGAAGTAAAGTTGAACTTGCAAAATTTAATTAATCTTCGAAATTTCAGGATTTACTCTGAAAAATGAGAACATTTCAGAACTTTTAAAAAATTAAGAAGATTAATTTCAATCAAATTATTGGTAACATTCAGAATTTTGAGCCAGTCTTTAAGGAAAACATAAGAATATTAATTAAATGAATTAAGAGTAAAAACTTAAAACATAATTTAAAACGAATTTCAATTTGCAAAAGAAAATAAATCATACCCAAGAGCAAGATCACCAGGTTTAAGCAAATGACCCATGTGTGTACGGGTATGTATAAGATTATCATTGATCCCAAGTTCACTTGATCTTACAACCCATGCATCAGATAAAACATGCTGAAAAATAAAATGTATTGTCTTAAAAGCTCTGACTTGCTTATAAAAACATCTAATGTTGTAGTTCAATATTTCATAACATAAAATATTGCACTTAGATTTTTAAGTTCTTAGTTACATAAATTTCAGAAAAAACTATTATTTAGTTTTTTTCAATTATTTTTACAATATTTTTTTAGTAGATGATAATTATAGTAATTATTAACATCTAGGAAGAAAATATCATTTCTATTCAATCATAATTTTTCAATTTAAAATATTGCTCTGCAACAGCTGATAAATAATTTCATATATATATATATCACAGCAATAATACATTTTTAGAAAAATCCTTCATTTATAATGAATAGTCTATTTTAATATAAAAATTTTGAATTAATTGAATGAAATAAAAATTTATTTTATAAATATATTAGATATAATATTTCAGAAAGTAAGACCAAATTAAAAATTACAGATCAAAATTTCATTTACAAAAATTAATCAAACAATTCAACAAAGTAGTAAATGAAAAATGTGACTTTACAAAAATTCACATATTTTTACTCTAAGAAATATGAAATTATAAATAAAAATTCTAATATTTAAGATTACATATATGTGTGTAAACAAAACTTTCTAAATTTAAAAGCTAGATCTTTGCAAACTTTGCATAAGAATAATTAGCATTATGTTCACGGCAGTGATTCAAACTATTTTTGCAAGATTATTTTTCCTTTTCTTTAATTGCATTTTTTGAAAGAAAATACATCAGCATTTAACAATTCCAAATTAAATTCAAAATGTCTAATTATATTCAAAAATGGAACTTAAGTGATCATTTAATAGTTTTTTTCAATTATTTTCCCTATATTTTTTTAACAGATGACAATTATAGTCAGTATTAACATCTGACAAGAAAAAATAATTTCTCTATTCAATCATAATTATTTTAACTTAAAATATTACATTACAACAGTTAATAAATTATTTCAGAAGTTTCTAGTCACTACTACAATAATATATGTATTATAAACCTTCATATTAACTACTAAATGAATGTTTCTTTCCAAAGTTCATTTAAAATTCAATTTTTGATAGAAATATGATTTAATAATCTTTAATTAATTTTTATAACTTAATTTATCAATCTTATACTGATCAATTTATCATTGAACTGTCTTCATATGTCCCTACAGAAAATTCTGAAAAATGCTTCCAATTAATTAGGATTAATAGCAATACTTACTTTTGATTTAAAATTCTTTACAAATAAATTGACAAAGAAAGAAAAAAACACATATTGCAGAAGAATATGTTACTCCTAAAGATATTTTTTTTTTGTCAAAGACTATTGAATTACAATTTAATTATAAATGATATTTACAAAGAATCTAATTTTAATACAAAATTCCAAGTCATCTTTAAAAAGCAGTTTCAAGTTATACTTCTCTTTAAAAATATGAATAAAAAACTTCCAGTATCATACACAATACAGCTTTCATTAAGGAATAATTAAATGACATCACTTTGATTGCAGGTAATTAGCACAAAAATGCTTATACATAAATTTATTATATACCTTATGAGATATAGGACCCTGGCCACCAAATACTCTCCTCTCAGAATCCAATATAAAACTAGTATCCATAATAGTGTATTCTGTAAACTGTTTGGATGAGCCAATAGGAAAAAATGGATTTCGCCAATATTGTTGACTACTTACATCAGCAACTGTAGTAAACAAATACACAGATTAGAAATAATTTAAAAATATAAATTAAGAAAATATTAATAGAAATATATGCACTCGAAATACAAAAAAAGTGTTTCTAGGGTTAATTTTTGTTCCAAAATATACATTTTGACTAATGCTCAGAGAATTTTAAGAAAGTCAGTGAAGAATAAGACGAATTTATTTACATTTCACTTCGAAAAAATTGATCTATAAAAAAAATATGTAATTTAAGCAAACAGCACTGAATAAATGATACAACACTAAAATCTTGTATTTTAATAAAGACAATAATTACAATTAATCTGATAATTTATTATTTTTAATTAAGATAAAGTTTATTCCATTATACATTATTTAGGGTACATGTGCTTAAACCCATAGTAAATATAATGAATTTATTACATATGGGAAGTACTTAATTTTAAGCAAAATAAACGTTTTTGAAGATCAAACATGCTAAAAGCAATATAACATAAAATACTTCAATAATCATATGAATGCATGAGATAGTGAAAGAAAATACTTCCCACCAGTTATTTATTAATTTAACTTTCTAGAGTAAAAGTAAACAAGAAAAATAATTTAAGGTAACATTTAAATTATAGAAAACAATTTATATAATATTCACATATATTTATAAACTGCTATGAAGAACTACTGATATAAAACTACAGAACAAATGAAAATTACAACTAATTATAAAATAAAACAAAATATTATATCATGAGAAAAACTAAATCCAAATACTTTTTTGTGTAAAAACAAAAACTGGTAAAAAAAGTTGATTTTTAAGCTGTAATTTAGATGAGGCTATTATGAAATAAATATTATAATGAAATTATGAAATTTCTTTAAAAAATGTTGGGAGTTAAATGGATAACTTTTCTTATAAATAAAAATAAATGTAGTTTAAATTCACAGTTTGTCATATTATGGGAATAAAAACATATATTTATTTTTATTCTCATAATTTGTATAAGATAAGTACAAAGCTGAATCTAATTATACAAAAATATGCAGGATATTATTTTTATAATGGTAGAATAATTTTTCATTCATCAAATGATAAACTAATAATTCATGTAAAACTTTGAATTCCTATATAAAAGAAAACAAAGAAAAGTAGAAAAATTTTCATTTCTTACTCTGAAATACTAAAAAATAGTATGTGTACACAAACATATCACTTACTAATAATAATGTGCAAATATGTTTTAGTCATAAATATTATAGTTCAATATGAATAAAGATTAAAGAATTAAAAATAATCTGAATTTGTGTTTATTTGAGAGGATATTATAAGTCAACAAGAGTACATACATATTGTTGACAGTATGAATTTTTGACATAGATGAAAATCAAGAGATTTGAAAAATTTTTTACAAATTAAATAAAATTTTGAATGAAACTAAGAATAAGTTTACATTTTAAACATAAAGCATTTTTTTAAATGATATAAAGACATATCCCTTATTTTAAGAAATCAATTATTGTAACAAAAATATATTAAATAAGATACTTTGTAATGTGCATGGGTCTATGAGGCAGATAGAACTAGTCACTCTATGACAAATACAAATTTGTCCAATATTTCCTAAATTGCGAGCCAATGCCAAAGGTAAGCAAACAACATCATCCTGCAAACAAAATGAGAAAACGCAAATATTAGAACATGTAAGATGATTTCAGTAAATAAATTCAAATAAAATTTAAAAATAAAAATATATCTTACCTTGCAAACTGGGACGATTTCAACAGAAAATGTGTACTTGTAATCATAGGTATTGTTATGGGTATCATGTGATATTAGTTGTTGAGATGTCACATATCTATAAAAAAATAAAAAATACTAACTATTAAGATAAGAATTTCCTATATGTAATAACAATGTATTTAACTTATTATTACATGTTTGGTTTGATTTTTTTCATATTATAGCTAATTTCATTAGGATATATTTAAAAAGCATCCTGAACTTTGATATTAATACTTAAAGTAAGAGTCAAATAGACAAGTCCTTGCATAAAAAATAGACAACTAATCTGGTATCACAGGAGTATTTTGATATTGATTTACATTATAGAATTGCATCATATACTTTTTCTGTGAAATAAGATACCTCTTTTAAATATTTTTATTAAAAATAAGAATGTATTCAAAGTCTGTATTGTCATAAACAACATAAAAACCACTCTAAATGTATTGATTACAAAAAAATATCAGCAATCTTTTATATTAATTAATATTCTTTCTCAAAAAAGTATTTTTAATTGTTTCTCTACATTGCCATATCAATAATTCTAAACATTGTTTATTTTAGTCAGTAGCTTTTCTTTTATTAAAATTTTTAATATGTAATTTTATTTATTTTACTTTCAACTTAACATTTCATTAGCTTTTGGATAATTTAAAAAAAAAATGTCTAAACTTAACAATGACATTAGAATAAAAGCTTGGAAACATTTAAATACACATAAAATATCAAAAAAGAATTCTGATATTAAATAAAACAATTCTTAATGTGAATGAAATAAATATTCAAATTCAATACATTAGTAAATAACAAAACTTCAATTTTGAATCAAATTTAAAACACATAAAAAATTAAAACATATTTACAATTATCATATAAAAATAAACTGCTCTTAATTGTTTTTTAAAGACAAACTAACACATAGAACATTTGAATAGAATATTTTATATCTCTATTTGCAGCGCAATATAGGTAAAGAAATAACAATAACTTCGATTTTTGTTATATTTGTAGGGAAGAGAATGAGTAAAAAAATTTTTTAACAAATCATTTTTATCAAGAAAGTGGTCTAAAATTTAGAATTAACAGCATGCTATAGGAATTTCTGAATGTCAAGGCAATAAAAAGGAGATATGAATTTGATCCTACAACCACAAAATCACAGGAACATTCATGCAATAAATATATATATATATAACCAATCAAATGTACTTACATATTTATAAGCCATTGACTTTTTCTTGACTTTAAAAATTTTATAAAATTAAACATATAATTAAATAACATTATAAAATAATTCCTTGATAACATTTGGACGGCCTTCAAAATTTATGCGGCTTTTGCTTTTAGATACCAGTGTGTTCAACCTTAAGACAGTACCTAAAAGCAGAAGTCTCAGTCAAAGTTTATGAGACTTCTGTTTTTAGATGCTCACTGCGATTAAATTTCATAAAAAGGAAATGCTGCATTCACTGAATAAAGAAAAATATACCGTTGGTCATCCAAAGTAAAGTAACCAGAAAAAAGTATACAAACCATGTGAAATTAAAGTAAGACATTGAAATTGCTATAACATTAAGATATTCAAACAAATCAGATTTTAATATAATTACATCATAATAACTATTTTTAATCAACATTCATTCTCTTTAACACTATTTAACACTATTACTATCAAAATTGCAAAATAAAGAAAATAATCGGTTACTGTGTGCCGTATAAGAATTCTCAGTAAGTGGAAATTTTGATTTCTAATCATATAGACAGTTATAACTGAAATTTTATAACATTTTTAAACCAATATGATTCAAAAATTAAAATACTAACTTGCATGGAACTATAGCTGAAAAGAAATCTACCATTTTCCTAGCATCATCTTTCTTTGCAAAGTAAAAATCTAACCCATCTAAAGAAAAATTATTAAAAATAATAATCAAAGATGGAATAATTAAATTAAACATATGAATGTAAAAACTCAAAATATTTACCACTAGATGCTTTTATGTTCAGGCAATTCAAGTGCATTTGGTGTTTTAAAACTAATTGTTCTGCATAAAACATAGTTTTCTTATGCTGTACCTAAAAAAAAAAAAAAAAAAAAAAAAAAACCTTTAGATTAGGTCAAGATCAAATAAAATTTAAAAATGAAAAATTATCAACCAGAAACATTTATATTATAAAAATATTTATACTTTTTGTCTGAATTGAACAACAGCTTTCCAAAAATGATGGGATTCACTTTTATGACAATCAATGCACATGTTATTATTTACAACATACTCAACAACAAAAACTTGTTGTAAAATTGCACCGCCAAATACTTCTTTCTGCACAGTTAGTTTCACCTTAATTCTCTTGGAATGTGGTTCTGTCCATACAAAAGTGGCATCAACCAAGTGGACCTGAAAATGTAAAACTTCATTCATTAACTATAAATATATAATATCAATATTTTTTCATTGATTGAGAAAGAGCTATTGTGTGAGAAGAAACCTAACACTGACAGAGTAAAAATTTTTATAAATAATATTTTTAAGTATCTTTTAGAAACTATATTGATTAGACATTTAAATTTTTTAACGAGATTCTTAAAACTATTTATAATTAAATTAAAATTAAGTTTTTATAAAGTGGAAATTATTTTTTGACATTTATATAGTGATTTATTTCTAGCATAATTTAAATGTTTGCAAATGTAATCACAATTAGTATGTATGCACTAAGAAGTTTTGTTTATTGAAAACATTTGCATAAATAAAAAGAGACTTGTATACCAAAAAAAAAAAATTAATTAATAAGTTAAAATTGAATAGAAATAAATCAAAATGTAATTTACATATAATAAATGAAAAAATTGGATCTTTAAAGATTAAATAATGTTTTTGATAACATAATAGAAAAATAATTCTTTTGAAAATCAAAAGAGCAATTTAACCAATAAGAATTTATTAATTAAAATTTACTCAAATTTTACCTATCAATTTAGAAATGTTAAACATACAGTCATCTTTCAATAACACATCTACAAGAAAAATCAGCATTCAATTAACAATTGCAAGCAATATCTTCAATGGAGAAGTAAACACCTTTAGCAAAATGTAAAAATTTATGACCAAACACCATCATTTCAATGATGTAAATGATGATGCTTGGTCATAAATTTCTTATACCAAGAATTTGCACAGCCATAAGTTACTTGGTGTTAGCTCTAGAAAGCCAAGACATTGATTGTATTTACTGCTAGTTGTGCTCACAATTGATAACTTATTTAATAAGCCAGCAATATCAGCTGTTAAAAATTTTTGTCATATTATATAAAAAAAAAAAGATTTCAATTTTCATTTTTTCAACATTCTAATCAGTGCAGAGCTAGTTTTCCTTTATCCTCCAGTATGTCTGCTTGCTTGGTTAATAGCATAGTTTTTGGGATACAAAGGCTAATTAGACTGTAAACCACAGTTTAAAATGGATTCCGAACCAGTGCAAACATCCATGAACAAGTTAGGAATTGAACTGTTTAGTTAGTTTGAAATGATGTGGCCAGAGTGTTAATCATTTGACTGACATTTCAAAGGCAATATGCTTACTGCAATATTTTCAATACTAATATTTTTTTCACTTAACATATTTATTTAAAATAATTTAACCAAGAAAATTTTCACTAAAAATCTACTTAAAAAATATAACTTATTATTCAAATAAAAATTATTAAACTAGTATAGATTGTAAGTTAATTTATAAATAAACTTAGGTATGCAAAAACTTATAAAATAAAACAAGAAATTCTTTGTGCATTGCTTAAAATACTTACAAAAAGATAAAATAAAAAGCAAAATACAGGTTAAGCAAATGAAATTATTCAAAAATATATTAACAAAATAGATAAAATATGCAGTTACAAGAGATGGTATGTTTAAATATAAGCAATCAAAAAAATGCATTCGAAAGTTTAGCAAAACTAGATGTTCTCTCAAACATAGTAACCATATATTTTTGCAAAAATTAAAGCTGTACAAACTTAGAATTTTTCTAGCAATTAAAATGTAATAATTTTTTTAACAAACCTGATTTAAGCCTTTCAATTTTTTTAAACAGAAAGCTAATAATTCTCTTGATTCTAAAGCACAGGAAACCCATTGAGCTGGTGGTTGAAAGTATCTAAAAAGCAAGTTATCAGTTCAGAAACATGCTGTTTTATTAACAACACTTTAAAGTACACCTCAATAATAAAATTATTTGAAATTAAGAAAATTTGACTTTTTGAATTGCAAAACAAGTAATATAAATAGTAATACTTGCATAATTTTATTAACATAAGGGTATCATTTAGTCAATCATTCAGAATTTTCTTTTCCTTCACTAGTTATTGAATGGTAACAAATCATGTTTACAAGTAAAGTATTTTTCTAATTTAAAGGAAAAACCTAATTTCAAATTTAATAAAAATTTATTTTAAGTGAAAGTTATGATGATAGTTCTTATTATGAACAAATTGTGTTAACAATTTTGTGATATTCTATATAATTACTTTTAAGATAAGGGAACATACTTACAAATTTTAAAGTTTCTCAATATATTTTCCCCACTTTAATACAATTGACTAATTGAGTATAGATAACTTTATTGTCTCATTTTTTCCTTCAAAATACTATTTTAAAAATTTAAACCCTCTATAAGTATTTTGTAATGAGACTTTTTATTAGAAAAATGTCTGATTACAAAATAATTATGAATGGTTTAAAGATTTAAAGCAGCATTTTTAGGAAAATTTATTTAAATAAATTGACTCATAATGAGGCATCATATAAAAAAATGTAATAATATTTACTTATTTGTTTAAAAAATTATTGCATGGAGAATGATACATGTTAAAATTGTAAATTATATTAAATATTTTCAAATATACAAGAAAATAAATTGGCAAATAATTTATTTTATTAAAATTTTTCACATTAAAGTAATTTACACACATGCTATTAAAGCTATAAATATACATGAGAATTCAAATTATTAAAATAAAGTGAAATAATTAATTCTAAATTCTTAAAAAAATAAATAAAAATCATTAAAAATTTCCACATATAAAAAAAAGATAATTCATAGATTTTTATTAAAATATTTGAAATTTTTTTTTAACATCATCAATTTATCATACATTTCACATAATCCTACAATTAGTCATTTAATCATGTGGGAACAAAAAAAAAAATTATATTCTTTAAAATGTTCAAAATTTAAAACTTTAAATTGAAACATCCTTGATTATCTTTCAACAAAGTTTATTATATTTAGATATTTTTTAAATAAAATAGAATGAATTAAATCCAGTTCTGTAAAAATTTTTTTAGCTTTAATTATTTTATATTTTATGATTCTCACAAATCAATTTCGCTCCAAGAAAATATAAAAGCAAAATTTTTTAATAATATAATGAATAAAATTTTGATTTTCTACATTATTTTTAATAAATCATTGAATCTATAATTATGGAATATTTTAAATTCTAAAGACAATAACTTCTGTAATACAATCATTTCTATATTCAAAATGAAAAATTTTATAACATTGAAGTTAAGCTATTGACAAAAAGCACAAAAATACAATATAGTAATTAATGAAACATCATTCTAGCTTAGATAACTATTGTTATTAATAATCACTAAAAATGGAATATTAACTTTAACTAGCACTCAAACTTATTTTGAGAGTATTTAAGAGATTCTGATTGAGAATAAAATATCTGTTAATTTAAAAAAAAGAGGATGAGTTGTTAATGCACATTAAAAATGAAAAATATTTTGTCTACGAAAACTAATTTTAAATAAATTTTATGATTTAAGCTAATTTTAATTTTTTTTTATTTTTCCATGAAATTAAAATTTTAGAAAAATTAAAATGAAGATAGTCCAAAATTACATTTCATTTAATTTTACAGCTTTTTAACATAATTATATTATTTCATATTTTAAATAAAAATAAAGCTTCAGCAAGTCTTATTTCTATTATAATTTAATTATGCATAAAGTCAGCCTATTATAATTTAATTATGCATAAATAAAAAAGACAATTTCTACAATACCTACTATCCTTATAAGAAAATTCAATCTCTAGAAATTTAAAGGCACATACAATATATAATTTATTGATACTGTATTAAATACCAAATATTTTTTTGAAGAAGCAATCAACTTAAACCAGTAGAAATTAATCTGGTTCATATATCCAAAACAATAGGTTATAAATATAATAATATAAAGTTGATATAGTAGTAGTTAGTAAGTAGAGGAAATTGCATAATGTGTGGTGGAGATTCTGATGATAAATTTGCTTAATTTAAATATGGATATTTTTAAAGACAAGATTGCACTTGTAGAGAAGGCCTCATTTTAGAGAAATTTTTAGATGTCATTTGACTTGTAAAATCACATCTACTGTTTAAACAATATAAATCCTCTACCTTTATTTCAATTAAGTATTTTTTTTACATGGTTGGTTTGTTTACTGCTCTGAAGTTACTTTTTAAATGCAAAAGCTTTTTTACATAAAAACCACAATTTAAAATGGATTTAATGGAGGGAAAACTCAAACTGAAGGTCAAAAAGCAACTGTCACTCAACTATCAGTACAGCTTTTAACTATTGAGATTGTATGGTTTTTAGACTATATGAGATTTAACAGTTTAAGAGTAGGTTCTAGTATGGGCAATAAAATGCCCAAAACTGGCTTACCAGGTTGGAATGCATTTACATAACATAATTTTCATTTTATGACACAACATGATTATATGTATGTACAAAATTTGTTTTGTGAGTGTTAATATAACTCTTGAAACATTTGATTAGTACTTTATTTTTATTAGATTACATTTAACAATTTGTTAGTGAACAAACAAGAAAATTTGAGAAAAGTATAATAACTACCAAAACAATCTCACATGCAGTACACAATGCGAAAAAACTTAGTTATTTTTAAAAAAATATTATGTAAGTATTTGTAAAAAACTTAAATATTATTTTTTTTTCGTATTCTAATATATCTGAAGAATTTTATTTATTGTACTATAAGAATTTACCTATTGCATGCTTTGCAAAAGAAAATCACCACTTGTTTAGGAATCCCTTCAGTAATATCTACACGAGTTCTGATACAAGGAACACACATATTTGCTGGATTTGGATCTATAAGAGTTCCACATTGGCAGCATAATCTGCAAAGATTTTAACAATTAAAAATATTTTTATCTCAATAATAAAATCTTCTTAACAAGTAAAAAAAAGTTGTAAATAATATGTATTTAAAAGCAGTAAAAAATAATTTTACATATCATAGTTTCTGGAAAATAAAGGCAAATCTATATTTTTAAAGGACTGATATTTGTTGAGAGTGCAGCTTTGATTGTAATTGCAGTTAAAAACTTAAATTTTTTAGTAATTATGTTAAAATCATATACATATAACTGTAAATTAAATAAAATACTCAAACAATTGTATAATTAAACACACAGTAAAACTATCTATTTTTATTTAATTTTCTTCAATGATAATTTATTGTTAGCTTACTTATTTCTAAAGCCAAAAAAATAAAAGATATTTATGAAAATGTATGATTTGGACAAATGACTCTAAAATGAAAATCGATATTGTGTTGAGCAAAAACATGACTATGAAAATAATTATTAAAACAAAATCAACAATGAAGGCTACTTAAAAACCTAATGAAATTACATTAACAATATTTTTAATAAAAAATGCAACAAAATTTATCAGCAAGAATAAATTTCTGTAGCTTCATAAAAGATATCATTCTGGTACTAAAATATATACCTCAGTTAAATGATAAAATATTAAAAATCATTGTAGTAACCCTCCACTAACATTCCATAATTACCATATACTGCTCTGAAGAACTCTTCAGGATGTTGTATGATCACACATCATCAATGTTACATTCAAAGGTAGATCTTTCACTCCAAAAAATAATCTAGTAAGATTTCCAAGTTTATAATGCTTCTTAAAATCAAAATAATTTGGGGCAAATTTATAAAATATGTATATTCTAATGCATAATTTTCATTATTGGCCATATAGCAGGGATGGCCAAACTTTTGGGATCTGTGGTCTACTCCACATTTAAAATATCGAAGGCAGTCTACCAATGGCATAAATAACGTATATGTTTATTTTCGATAACAGAAAAATGGTATATTATCTAATTTTTCTTTAAAAAAAAAAAAAAAAAAAAAAACTTTGTATTTACAAAATAAAAATTTACTGACGAAAATAATCAATAATCAGAAAGTATTCCTACACACAAAAATTGACCATCCAATTCACTTTGTTTAGATGAAATTTGACACTGTATATCTGCGACAAGTTTATCATATTGTGGCTGATACGAGCTTATTGCAATGCGTAAACACGAAATTATATGTTCATCTGTTAAACATGACTGATGTTTAGTTTTTATGGTGTTCATGGTTGAAAAAGCAGATTTGCAAAGATACGTCGATCAAACTATGATTTCAAATACAAAACCAATTTGAAAATATTTGGAAATGTTTTCTCAGAAATTAATTTACAAAAATCAGTATCGCTAGATGCTCTGGATTTAAGAAATATATCGCATCTTAATTTAATAATTTCTTCCTCAACCAAGACTGAAGTAGTATCTATTACATGTCCTATTTTTTCAGATACTCCATCAATGTTGACATTTTCATTAAATGGGGGGAAATATCATAAAATTGAATATTTCTTCCAACCTATATAAGTCAGTGAATCTTTTTTCAAATTCTTCAAACAAAACATCTAAGTGTTCAGCGAAATCTTTGAAGTCTTGGTTTGGATTATGAATGCACTTTTCCTCCATGTTTTTGAAGTTTCTCAATTCATGTTTTCTAAATTGAGACGCATACCTTTTTATCGTTTCTTTGAAAGTGTTAATTGTACTCATCATGTCTGTTAAACATTTATTCTTTCCTTGTAGATTTAGGTTTAAGTCGTTAAGTTTTGCAGTGATATCGCAAAGAAAAGCTAGTTTCATGAGCCATTTCCCATCTTCCAATTCAGTAATGTGCTCTCCTTTTATTTGTAGAAAATTTCTTATTTCTGGTAACAGAATACGAAATCTTTTTAAAAAAGCACCTCAGCTTATCCACCTCACATCTGTGTGCAATAAGAGATTTCCGTACTCTGATTCAGTTTCTTCCAAAATCACCCGATATTGTTGTCTCTGAAGACTTCTTGAACGAAATGAATTGACGATTTTAAAAGCAATTTGCATTATATCATTAGACTTTAGTGTTTTTGAACACAATACCTGTTGATGGATAAGGCAATGATAGCTGGTAAAACTGGGAATTTCCTCATCATTATTGCATAAGGCAATAAAACCAGTTCGATTTCCGACCATTGCTGGATCACCATTTGTTGTAATAGAGACCAATTTATATATTGGAAATTCTGTCTTATCAATAACGTTTTTAAATGAATTGTAGATATCTTGTCGCCTCGTTTATCCTTTCAATGGAATTATAGTTAATAATTCTTCTTTTGAAGTCATATCTACAAAAACTTTTCTCACAAAAAGGCATAACTGTGCAATGTCACTAATATCTGTGGATTCATCAAATTGAAGTGATAGGAACTTACAAGCTTTTAAATCGTCATTTAATAAATTTTCCAAATTATTATTTATAGCTTCAGTCCATCGCATCACAGTGTTACGTGACATTTTATTTATTGACAATATTATTTCAGATTTGTTTTTAAAATCGTGGAAAAGTACTTCTTCCGCTTTAATGAAAGCTTCTTTTATCAATTTTCCATCTTTGAATGTTTTTTTTTTTCGCTTTATCAAAACTTCTGTAATTTTAAACGACACCAATGTTACTGCTTTGGTGCTGATTGCTGTAAATGTAAATTCGACTTTAATTCATGCACTTTAACTTTTCGGAGTTCACTGCCGATTGGAAAGTCTGTAGCGTATTTTAAGTGCATGGTTTTAAAATGTCTTTCGATGTTTGCTTTTTTTTTTGTAATGCCACACTTGAGTTACATATGTGACAAACACATTTCTCCTTCATCATAACAAAAAAGAAATCATCTTCCCACTCATTATGATAATGGTATGTTTTACTTCTCTTAGCACTGGTGCCTGGCTGAGTCATTTTGGACGGGTTGTTGAAAAACAAATTTAACAGCTTCGAACAACACATCGAACATTCAACAGTTTTGAAACAAATTCGTATCAGTGCAGTAGGAAGCAAGCGACCTGCCACGTAAGACGATTAACTTAGAAGTGAAACTAAACGGCCAGAAGAGACAGGTAGACTAGACGACTCGGCCCGTCGCTATCATGCGCCGGTTACTGGATATAATCTAAGCATCCCACTTTGTCAAATTGTTTTGATTTAATTCCACTGTAAAACGAAAAATTCAGTGCCTTACTTTGCACAGTTTGTTTTAGGTTTTAAAGCAAAAATTGTAGTAAATTTTTGTTTCAAATAGTTCATTAATTCTATGACATAAGTCATAAATTAAATTGTTAATATCCGAGATCACTATCAGGATGGTCGCGCGGTCTACCTAAAATGTCTTCGCGGTCGACGTCTTGGCCATCCCTGCGATATAGGATGATTTCTTTCAGCTCCTGATAACTGACATGAGCAACACAGTAGGGAATTTACAACAATAAGAATCAATATAATTCATTAGAAGAAAATTAATTTACTAAAATCGTGTACTATTTTTCAGCCCAAACATTATTAAAATCTTTTTATGCAGAAAATAATTAATTTTAAATAATAGAAAGCTATGGAAGTATCAATGGTAAAACTGTACATACTATGATCAGTACATATACAATTTTATAGATTGTTACTTTCAAAGGTAGATAGAAATATAATCAGCTTTGAATGATTCTATACATTAACTCTTAAAACAGTCTATTAATATTTCCAGTAAGAGTAGTATTAATATATATAAACATGTGTAATAACTGCAAACTCTTTCTTCAAAGCAACATTAACAGTTACTTCCACATATATTTAGATTTTTTTGTAAAAATATAATGTAAATATTAATTTCATGATAATTTTATGTGACTGAATTTTTTAAAACAGACTGCATAATAAATTGCTTTCATTGAAAATTATTTTTTTTAGAACATTTTCTCAACTGGAATATCGTCACATTTAAAAATTCTTTTAGCTTATATATCAAAGAAATAGTTCAATACTTTTATCATGTTGAAATAAAAATATATAACTTTAGTAATAAAAATATTGCATGAAAAAGAAATGTAGTTAAAATTTATGAAAATTTAGAATATATATATTTTATACAAGCATACAATTTATAAACTGATTTTATATTGCACATAAAACAATGATTTAATTTTTAAAGTAATGATTTTATTAAAAAAGTGTATAAGCATTTGCTTTTTTAACAAAATCATTACTTTAAAATAATCAAACTTATATTTAAACTTTTAAGACACGATAGAAAAAATTTATATTGAGACATAAAATAATCCATTTTGATAATCAAACTTTCTTTCTGTTATGACATTTCAAACAAATATACAAATTACATTTTGCCAACAGTTTCTGTGACAGCTTCAGCTGGTAACTGCTCCATGGCACTGAAGTCTGAAAGAAACAAAAGTTATTTTTAGATATTTTGGCATCATGAAAATAAATGGCATTTTTAATTTTATAATTAATTTTTTCACAATATTTTTTATTCATCTAGGTATTTATAAACTACATAGTAATTAAATTACAACATGGCTATAGAATATATACACTCTAAGCCTAAAATGGCAGAATGGTAGTTTTCCAAATTAATTTTTAAATGAGGACAAAATAAAGAACTAAAAAATTATTCTCATAAAACTCTAAAAAGTATCTTCACTTAGATAATCTATTTTGAAGAAATTTACTAAACATATCTTGCTAATTATTTACTTATTTTTCATTAATTTTTTCTTGCACTTGTGTGGTGTCCAGGTGTCAAAGAATAGTCTGAACATAGTTCATGCATATCATAAGAGAAAATGGGTAGCCAATGTTCTGGGGTACAATCAGGTACTCTGCCCCTGGGGATTATATTAAGGGACTGGTCCTCCAAGTGGAGCATACAGTTAACTACTTAATCCAATAAAATATTCTCAGTTCAGAAATCTCAAGATCATAATCATGGACTCATTACATGGAAGAAAAGTGGTATAGGGAATGTGCATACACTCTATAGGGATGGAGGACTTAAAAATTTAGTTGATAAATTAGATGTATTGGCTATTCAGGAGATTAAATGGCTTGACCAAAGAATTTTGGATAAAAGAGAATGTAATATATACTTAATCTGTCAAGATAAACATCATTGTGCTTTGAGGTTCACTAACTTCATACATACAAATGAGAAAACCTGTAAATAACAAATTTAAACTTGTTTTGAAAATATTAGTATTATTAGCATACATGCATCAACAGATTTCAAATGTGATGATAATTATGATAAGCTTGAAGATTCCTATGACAAATGTTCTTCAAATGATATTAATTATTGGAGACTTTAAAGTATATAATGGTAACAGAGATTAGAGAAACTCTGTAGGTAGTCACAACTTACATGAAGTAATAAAGATACAAGATAAATGACTTTACAAATGAATTTATTGAAGGTACAGTTTTTAGCATAGAAATATCCATAAAGTCATTTGGTCCTCTCCTGATGGAAACACTCTAAATCAATCCAAGCATAATCTGATGAATATAAGACATCAAAATAGCCCTTTTGATACCCACAGATACATCGTTAACTCTGACAATTTTGTGGAGATTACCAATATGCGTAAAAACCTGTTGTTTGTAAAAGTATACTTACAACATGCGTGAAGTTATTGTTTATATTCTTACTAAACAATAAACTTCAATCATTAAGTTCTCATAAAAAAAATTATTAAATTAATGAAAATTTTAAATTCTTTTTTTTTTTTTTTTTTTCTAATTTAATGTAACAGATAAAGATAATTTTTCAATAAAAAATTTAAGGACAAAAACAAATGTCAAAACCAGAAATGAAACACAAAAAATATGCAATCTTACAATTATTTAAAATATTTATAAAAATCAGATCATATTTTACTTATGTCACAATTATGCTGTGGAGAACACTAATAATGTCTTTTGAGACAGCATCAACTGCAATTTGTCAATTAGTTTGTATCTGGCATTAGATTTTTTTTTCAGGAACTCCAAGACATAAAATACCAAGGAAGTCATATTTGGATGCTTTTCCATTTCAGAGGGGAGTTGACAAAATCTTTTCCTCAAAATCACCCAGCATAAAAAATGGCATGAAATATTAATTTTTATTCAAGAAAAACTCTCTTGTTAGTAATAATTTAAAACATACTTTTTAATGAGAAATTCCTAAATAGTGAAATTCACGGCAAGACATAATCAACAATCAAGAAATGATAAAATTCTAAACCTGTATGCCCAGTAATGAAAAAAAAAATTACAGGTAGTTACCAAGGAATGTCATATTATACATTTAGTTAATAGTAATTTTTTTCAACTCATCGGGAATTTTGTAGGCAATATTTTTACTTACCAAAATGGAATAACTTTATTATTATATAAATTGCATGTAGTAATGTGGAAATTTACAGCTAAATTTACCAACCATCACCTATATTAAGGTGCATAGTATTTTTGATAAGCCTCCAAATATAATTGATAATTGTATATGAATCTTTAAACATCATTACATTAAAATTGAGGTAAATACAAATATGGTCAATAGATTTTATTAGAAGGGTTATGTTAATTTATAATAAAATAACACAATTTTTCTGGATAACATAAATATACATAATTTTCCCATATTATGAATTAATTTGGTAATTTTTATGCATCAATTTCATAATCATTCTAATGTAGTTTTCTTTAAAAATATACAATTTAGTGTTAATTATAATTAAAATTTTCAACTAATTTACAATGAATACTAAATTTCAAGTTTATCAAAGAAAAAAAATACCAAAATGTTTTATGTAATGCCAGTAATTAAAAATAAGTTATATAATGACGAACGTAAATTATCTAGTTTCTTAAATGAAAATTCCAATCCTAGACCATTTATACAATTTAAGATGGGTAAATAAAAATTCCTTGACGAAAAGAAACGTTAAAAAATTTATGTAATAATTAAAAATAATAAATATCAGGATTTTCACGAAATCTTTCAAAAATAATGCATGAAAAAGTAAACACTCACTTCCGGATATTAAGAATGCATGGGCATGTGAGAATAACCAAAACAAAACGTTCAAACAAATACAGTTACAGTTTTCTTAGTAATGACTGACGTATTTACTATTAATATTTACCTAAGAAGCTTTGGAACAAATTAATAGTTTTTGTATAACTCAGATTATTTTTTTATCACAACTATTAATTAAAAATTTTATATTTAAGATAACTGATTTGTTTTATACTACATATTTAATGAATATAAATTTCTAAAGTAAAGAAAAAAAATTATCAGAAAAGAAAAGAGTATTTGAAATTAAAAATGATCTAAAGTTGGGAAATAGAAAAAAAAAGCTAAACAGGTTGTATCTTTAAGAATATTGAAATCACTTTTAATATCTAAAGAAAATCAATATTAAAACTAATGCACTCAATATGTTAGTATTAATATGCTCTTAAAAAAAAACGAGAGCATTTTTGTCTTGTGTTTCCTTATTTTTCTAAATCCATTCGAAA
>JAPDSC010045361.1:0-11412 GCA_026290005.1 Latrodectus geometricus
ATACACTATTTTTAATTTTTGTTGTTCATTTGAGAGTTATTTATAAAGGATTTTTTTTTCAGAAAATTGTGTAATACTTTTAACATAGGAACATCACAACCCAAACTTGCCATCATGCTTATCAATTATTATTTTAAGGACCTCAAGCTAGATTTTAATGTGCAAGAGGAATATTGTTTATTTTCCTACATTAGTTTTGTGAATAAAAATTAGCTTGCTTAACGTTTTATATTTTTTCTGAAAAGTTGTTTATTTTAAAGACAATTTATTCCTAATGTGAAGTCTCCTAATTGTCAACATACAAGTTTGTTTGCATATGAAGTAAAATATATTCGTTTAAATTGATTTTTAATTAATCAAATTGCAAAGATTACTGCTTTCTTAATCAACACAGAAAATTATTTTCTTAAATACATTTTCGTATTCTCTTATAAATTATTTTATTGTTAAAATAATTAATATTACTTTCAATTAACTGCATTTTATTCCTTAATTTAACTGCTTAATTTTTAAGAGGCCGAGTCCCTGAATTTTTTAAATTAAAATATCTTGTTGGTGTTTCATAAAATGAAGGATATTTGATTTTTATACATTTCCTTCTTTTAAAGAAAGCAATGTCTTAAATGATCGAAATATTTTATTAACAATACTAAAGTTTTGTTCAAACTGAAAGTAGGATAGCCATTAAAAGGGTAATTCTTATAAATGCCTAATCTAGCAAATACATTTGAAGTATCTTTATTTATAAGAAACACTTCAAAATGAAGTTATATTTTTTGTAAAACCGAAATTTTAATAAACCATCAGAGCATGCTTAGTGATGTTTATTGCATATGGAAAAATAAATTGTATCTCTATAGTTATGCAAAACTTAAAATGCCTTAATGTATCTGAGGTGATTTTCAATGGTGCGTCAAATAGATTCAACATATATCACTTGTACCTATCATTCAAATACATTATAATATAATTTATAATTGCAATTTCAAATCATAGTGTCCTTAATTTGAAAACAATTAAGTAATTTTTCAGGATTTATTTGCTTGATTTGTTCGTCGGTCAAAGGTCATTTTCTGGATAACACCTTTAATTACACCGGTACTTCGGTACTTGAAGCTTAAAGTAGATATAGAACCACTAAAAACATTTATGCCCAAAGTTAAATTAAGGCAAAGGCCAGAGCTCTAGCATGGCTGCAGACTTAGCTTAATTTTTCAAAGACTCATTAGGTTTTGGATAACTGAATCAGTCAAAAATCATCGTGGTAAAAAAAAAGAAGAAATTGGGCAAATTACAATTTCTTTAGGGGCTATATCATGCTGGTGCAAATTTGTAATGCCTGAAAATGTTTTAAATTTCATTTGCAGAAATAAGTAACTGAAAATAGATTCAAATGAAATACTTTCGGTAATGTCCAATCATTTTGTGTAGGATATTTTATAATAGTTACAATATACACTATAGTAGTATACAAACAAACACAATATCGGTACACTTGAAATACTATCAAACAAATTCCCAATAAAGACACACTATTTAAAATTTATTTTTACTATAGAATTTCACTGAACTTTTTCGTTTACCTAACAATTTATTTATAAGTTTGCAAATTAAGGCAAAGTGAACGAAATCTATAAGGTTTTTATCATAAATTTAAAATTTTGCTAATTACTATTTAAAATAAGATTTCTAAATTATGAAAATTTAATAATTTTATTCATATGAATAAAACTTCTAAAAATCTTGCAAAACTTTATATTTAAAACAGTGCATATTTTATTTTGCTTGGTAAGAATAAAATATTTTACATTATACTCTTATATAATCACATACAATTCATACTGTATATGATTGTTTTAAACTATAACAAATCCCTATTAATGTCTTTCCACTCTATTTTTTTATTAAATGGTGATCAAACTTGAAATTTACTGTTATACATATACTCTCTAAGTTTTTCTAATAATTATGAAAGGAAAGGTATAGTGTACTATTGTATTTAATAGTACTATTATATATAATATAAATTTAAGAAATATTAACATTTTAGTACCTTTTTTAAGTAAACAGTAAATATATAATTAAATTTTCCTATACCCAAATTCCTTAAAATTATTATGCATCGTGAATTGTTATCAAAATGTTCTTATTTTCAAAACATTTCATTTATGAAAATACGTAATATTATTCTATGTACAATTATTAAAATATTGTAGATATATTTTAACTAAAGATGAAAATATCAGACAAAAAGTACCTTCTTGAAGAAAAAATTATATAGTATAACATTTAAGGTTTTCAGATTATTTTAGCAAGATCTTTCCATTATAAAGAGAAATGTAATTTGGAAATATTTTTTCTGTTCCAGCAAATATCAGTAATTTTATTTTAATACAAAGTAGAAAAAAATATTTTTGATGAAAAAATTTTCCAGATGGAATAAAATTTTTATTTCTTCAACTTTTGTTTCACGTGAAACAATTAAGAGTTTCCTCGAACAAACATCAAAAAGAAAAGAATTTTTACACTTTTAAAGTATTTTTAAATTGAATTTGCGTTAAGATTTAAGAGATAAGTTGCAATGAGAAAAGTGCCGAATGAATGTTATAAAAAATCTGAGAGAAGAATGTTTTAAGAATATTTCAATTTCCAGAAAAAAAATACTATTTTGCCAGAAGAAAAAACTAATAATTTACTTTCGTTATCAGTGAAAAAGTTTTTAGTGTTCTAACTTAAACGAAAAAATTAACTTGCAAGAAATTCCTCTCCGAATTCTAAGCATTTTACGATTATTTGTTTTCAATTTCGCTGACAAAAAATTGAATGCTTCAGGCTCAAAATAAAAAAGAAATATTTAATATCTGGCAAAAAAATACTTTTACCTTTTTAATTCCTTAAAATATTTGTCATATACTTCTGGTGCTTATATATGGAAAGTAGTAAAACTCAATTTATTAGTTCTGAAAAATGTATTAATATTTAATGAAATTCTTAAATACCTGATTTATGTGATTGCTTATATTAATTCAGTGCTAAGACAGCTACAAAATCAGAAGAATTTGTCAGCAGAGGGCGCTGTGTATGTGGGTAGTATCTAAAGAGAGAAACTAATTCATTGATAGAAAATACTGATCTTGCTTTATTTGAAAAGATAATCGCTTTGTAATAATAAATAATAATATATATTGATTTTTATGGTACTAAAAATGATGGATACAAAATTTTTTTTAAAATGAAAACGAAGTCAAATTATTACATTTATACTTGAATTTATATATAAAATTAGTATTGAATAATAAAGCAATGGAATATTAACACTATTGAAGATATCATTAGTTAATATTATTCCTATCATTATAATAAAATATATAACATAAAAGGCCCTTTCAAATCTATTTCAGATTCACGCATAAGCGAAGAGATTTTTAATGTACTCAATCCATTACCATTTTTTCTTATTACTTGTTTTTCAGAAGCATATTAAATATCAAAGTTAATTTTTCGAGAAAATAATTTACCAACATTTCTTAGTTATTAGTTTGACATATGAGAATTATAAGTTGAAGATAAATACTTGTATAAGCTTACAGAAAAATAACATCACAGAAAGTAAATTTTGAAAAAAAAAATTTTTTTTAGTTGATTATATTTGCCTATTCGACACCAGATATTCATTTAAAAACTTAATTTCTATCATCTTTTACAGAAACAACAGTTATGTTACGTTAAATTAAATGAAATTTATAATTAGTAAGCAATTTTTGTGTTTTAGGTAGTTATTTTTTACATATTTTCTGAAATACATTTTAATGCATATAAAGAAAATTATATAATTCATAACCCACTTATGAAAACTAATTCTATAATTTATTAAGTTGCAATAAAAAATCAAAAATATGATTAGTTGTAATTGTGTGAAAATTAAATTTAGAGCGTCTTATTTATTTTACTTTGAGTTCTACGAAACCCATAAATTAATTAAATTAAAAGATGCTATGTATCAATATGTATACATTTACAAAATTATTTATACTTTTTGTATGTTATACTATATATATATATATATAAATATATATGTATATTGATAAAAGCTAAATTTCATACCTAAATTGTTAAAACACTTCGAACATTATAAACATACGTTTCATTTTTTAATAAAGTTAAAATTTATATGAATTAAAGAATAATTAAAAGCAAACTTCTTGATACAAAATTTACTACGTTAATTACAATTACATAATTTTTTCCCTAAAATAGGGGAAATTAATTTACAATAACTTGATTTATTCCCTAAAAAAGGGGAATATTTTGAGCATAAACTTTTAAATAAATGTAGTTTACTTTAGCTGGTGTGTGCTTTCCACAGCATAGATTTAAATATCCTTTACAATCGACAGAATTTAATTATTCAGAATTTATTCTTTCTCTCATAGGAATTAAGCATAGCTTTACAATAGTATGTCATGGCTCGTTTTACCTAAATATTTCATGGTTTTGTTTAGAACTCCCTGAACGAATTTTAAAGAACTAACTTTCCTTTATTTTTCGTTATCATATTAATTAGTAAGCACTAAAAGTTTTAAAGAGAAAAGCCGATATATATGGTCAACTCTTAAAATAGTTCTTTGATGTAGGTATTTAAAAAAAAGTCTTTAAATAAGTAGTACGGTCTAAAAAATTGTAATATAAGGCACTTCTATATGAGATACATTTAGAGAGTGAAGAGAAATTAATTTTTAAACTTAAATTAGGTCCTAAAGCCAAGACGTCTTTCGAATTCATAATGTATTAAAGAATATGATAGTAGTGCGTAACATTTATTAATGTCTTATACGATTTTCATTTAAAGTTGATAAAGTATTAGATTGAAATATTTTAAGTTGGAAAATGATGGAAATCATACACTTGCGTACAAATTTTTAATTTATAAAAGAAATGCGTAATATTATGCAACTAATATTAAAATATGATGTTACGAACACAATTATTTTCCTGAAATATATAAGAATTTATTTAACATTTAATTCAGATTAATAATCATTTTTTATCTCCTCCATTCTGCACAAATCAACAGAGTCTTTGACTTATTGATAATAGAGATTGAAATTTACAATTTTCTTACAGATTTTAATTTACAATTCATTACGTTTTATCCAAAACATCCACCACATTTATTTTTTCATATTGTTAAATTTAAAATCTCCATGTAAATATTTCACTTTCATTTTTGAGCAAAAATATTTGGTTTTGTTTTAAAATTAAGAAGCATGTTATTTTAGTTAAATAGAAAAACATTTGAAAACAACCATTGTCCTATTGATGTTCCTCGTATAATAAAAAAATAAAATGTTTATCAGGGATTACTGTTAATTTCAAATGTCTTATTAATAATTGACAAGTCTTGTACACAAAATTTTTAAAAGATATTTTATCCTCCCATTTCACATGCAATTACAAGTTGCTTTATCATTTTTGTTTAAAATTTTTCTGGCTAAACGGAAATAAAATTATACTATACTTCATCATTTATTTATTGCATTAAATATTTACTTGTCATTTAAAATATCTTAAGAACATCTGTAAAATAAATAAAGCATTAACATCGATATTATTATTCTTTTACTTATAATTAATACTCAATAACATTCTTTCATATTTTTTAAATTCATTTTTAATACAGTTTATTCTTCAATGAATGTAATTTTTGTAAATAATTTTCAACCTCGAAACGATATTGAAATTCATTTTAGCATGAAATCTTTCATTCTGAATAAAAAAAAAATATTTATTCTCATTCGTATCAAGATTCTAATAAAATAAGTAATTCGTAAATTTGATATTTGAAACTCAAAATATTACCCAAAAATTTATAAATATTAATGTGAAATAAATTGTTTTCCCAAAATTTAAAATTTACATCTCTGTAAATTGTATTGAATATATTTCTAATTTATTCTAAATGCAACATAAGGAAATTTAAAAACGTAAATAAAATTTTTAAAATATATAAATAAAGAATATCAATCAGCAAAAACAAGTAAACATTAGTGCAAGACTAAATATATCCATTAAAGTAGTAGCGAAAATATTTATTTAATCTCATATTTTATATGTATTTTAGCTACATATAAAATAAGAAATTAAATAAATATTTTCGCTTTCAAAGAACTACACTAAAGCGTCACTGATCGTGAAAAGCAAGCATTTTCAGACAATCATTTTATTTTCTTTGTATATGTTTAAGAGTGAAAATACGAGTTACTGATGCGATACTTTTATTTGAGTAACAGTAGTTTGACAATTTTAGTCTATTAAATATTTGCTTATAAATAAGTTCCATTTTTATATAATAATTGAACTAAAATATGCACACACAAAGTTGCAAAAAATATTTTAATTATCATGCTTATCAACTGATAGATAAATTTCTATAAATTACCTTGTTATTTAAATTTACCGAATGTTTCGAGCTATCAAATTAACAACAAAATTAAAAAGATATTTTCTTTAAATATAAATGCATATATATATTAGTATTATTAATGTATAAGTTTAATTCACTTGAAATATGCTTGTTGCTTAAGAAATATTTTAAAATTATTTTTTCAAAGGCTTAAACATTTCTAAACATTTTCTGATTTAAGTAAATAAATGAAGCAATTTGAATACCTCTAACAATTCATTACATATATACATTTCATGAACAATTAATATTGCATAAAAATTAAATCATTACACTTTAAAATGCCTTTAACTTGTTAGCATTTTAATAAACTTAAAAAAAAATTGCATTGCAATAAATTTATTTCACTTTTAATTTATAATAAACTTATTTACTTATTTTATAAAAATCCTTTTAGAAACTCAAATTTATATATAAGGAATATAAATGTATCACCAAACATATTAATTTGTATTAATGTAACTTTGTTTATAATTTAATATACTTAAAGTTAAATTCAATTAAATAATAACGTATTCAGGACTTTTTTTTTTGTCTGGATTTTAAATAAATATTGGTTTTATCGAGGTAAACATATTACATTTTTAGAAATACACTTTTCTTCCATTATTTTCTATTAATTTCATTTCAGACTGAAAAATATATGTTTATAATTTTTTTCATGTTTATTTTATTAAAGATTTATGAAATTATCTTGTGCAATTACATTGATTTCATGAAGATAATCATAAAACTATTCGTAATATTTTGAAAAATATTTTAGGCTGAAGTACCGAACCACACGCTCTCACGCATGCACATACACAATTTGACAATTAAGATAAATGTATTACTTTTTAATTTTATAAAAATTATTTTAATGGTAAAATTTGTTCGAATTTGACAATTGAGATAATTATTCTAAGAATGAGATAATTATCTACGCAATTGAGAATTGACAATTGAGACAATTATATCAACTAAGATAATAATTTGAGTAAATGTTCACCCCTTGTAAGATTTTCTTAATATTGTTCAAACGTTTCACTGAAATTATATGCTAAAAATATTACTTTTTATCCCAGAAGAGCTATACTTTTTAACAAGATTATTTCTTCCATGGATATTAATTTTCACTTAAATCTTTAAGTATTATAGAAAAGTGCTTAGTAATACATTCATTTATTATTATTATTCACTTAATATATTGATATAACATTAAAATATAATATTAGCTTTACATGTTTAATATGTTATATAAATTTATATTATTAATAGACATTTAAATATTTTTAATATTTAAATGCAATTGATTATAAGGAAGAAAATCATTGCCCAATAAAAGTAAATTTGATTCTATTTAGAATTTCAGTTTCAATTGGTTTTTTTTTACATTTTCATGGGAATTTCTATTGAATATATTTAATTCATAGCAATTTAATTACCAGTATAAATTATTATTGCATATGACATTTATAAGATATTTATTAGAAACACTTAAAATCAAATATGCATGATTTGCACCTATTAAGATTTTACAAATTTCTTTCAGTTTCCTTTAAAATCATTGTGAACTTAGAAATATTCATGAAGAATAAAAATCTAGAATTCGATTTTCTATCAAAACAAGTTTTGGTGCCAAAATAAACAGACAATTTTATCCCAAGGAAATTTCCGTTTCAAATTGGGTAAATGCATATATATATATTTTTTTTTATCTTATCAATGTTTATTTATTTGACGTTCAGCTTATAAAATATAAATTCCGTTGGAAAATGTTCAGAAGTGGTACTAGTTCTTTCCTAGAAATCTTATATCTACATTTTTAAATGTTAAAAGTAATTTAAAACACGCATTTCTTGGTTCAGATAATGAGTATTTCACAATCATATGAATATTAATTCTGCATTAGAAAATCAAATATTTTAACTATGATTTCAGAAAAAATGTTATTATGTTTAATTAAATTTAGAATTTATTATAAAAGTTCAAAATAAATTTTAACGATACTAAAAAATAAAGTATACAATATTATATACTATTACGTAATAATTCATAGCGTGCAAGAATGCGTAACGGTTTATCAATGTATCACAAAATATAAAGAATATTTGTGTATTAGAATAAAACTATTAACTTCCTAGGTTCTATGTTCTAAATACTTAAGATAAAATTATTAATTTTTGTAAAGGCAATATTACATCATAAAATCTAAGTTAACATAAAAAAATACGAAAAAGTAATATTTTTTTTATTACACTGCTACCCACCCAAATTGCAACACCAAGAAAGATAAAGGATATTACAACAAAACAAGCAGTTTCCACAAATTGCTAAAGTTGATCTTGTGCTGGAGATATAATATGGGTCAGTCGTTGAGAAACCATAGACCACATGTTTTCTATCGGCGATAGATCCAGCACGCTGGACAGGGAAATAATTCAATTTAGTGATTGACGAAATACAATGCGTGCCACGTTGGGTCTCGCTTTATTCAGTTGAAATATGGTTGTGAGGAAGCCCTGAAGGTAAGGAAGAACAATTGGATCCAACACCTTGAAGATTTAGAGTTAACTGCTTAAAGCACCATCAATGACTACTAGAGGTGTGCAAAATTGATATTCAATAACACTCCATTCCATAATACCTGGTGCAAGACTAGTATGGCTGTGCATAACACAACTTTTCAGCATCTTCTCTCCACATTGTCTCCAGACTCAAATGCGACCATCTTGGTGTTGCAGACAGATAGTGACCCGTAGGTAAAGATTAATACATTCTGCCGTCCTCATCCTTTTTTTTATTGCACTAATGGTGGTGGAGACATCTGGGGTTCTTTGTTAAGGGTAGACGAAGCAGTGGACGTCATGCGACCAGTCACCTCTGCTGTAAACGGCGTAGAAATGTACGCACAGACACTGGATGATGCGTCAAAGAATGAATGAGCTGTACTATGGTTCGCGATGAAGTTGAGAGATCCGCCATTGCCATGCTCAGAATTTGCCCATCATCACGTGAAGTGGTGCATTGAGGTGAATGCGATAGAACACGTCGGTCCGTCAAACCCTCCTACATCCAACAATCACATATTCGCATTACAGTTGTTTGGTTTTGTCCAACATGACTGCCGATTTCCCAGAAAGATAATCCACAATCTCGGTATGCCACTATCTGTCCTTTGTCCATTTCCGATACTTGATCAATCACTGTTTTCTAAAAGCATAATTAATTAAAAAAAAAAACTGCTGAACTTAATATTATCGAAAACTCCACGTTTTAAATAGCACTTTGAAGTGGCATCACAGGCGAGCGTGATGTGCATCTGCGCTGAAATTAATCATTTGCATATTTCACTTTCAGTAATGCATGCTGTAAATTTCATGTTATTTGCATATTTCCCTCAGAGTGTTGCATTTATGGTGGCCATCAGTGTATATTCTCTAGGAGCTTAAACTTATTTTTGGGAAAACAAAGTACAAAATCACTTTTTTTGTAAACATATTGTCAAGGAAGATTAATAAATATTGAATATGTTATTTGTTTTAATAAGAAGTGAATAAAAAACTAATATTATTGCCTAAAAACTAAAATAATTATTTACTTAAAATAATATTCTACTCTACTTATATTTTATAAATTCTCAATCACTAAAAACGTATTCTTTAAATATCGATTTAGATCAGCAATCTTATTAAAGTGGTAAAAGTCTTAGGAGTCAGATACGAATGAGTTCCTTGGTGACAACTGTTAACTACTAATGTAAGTACTAATCAATTGTCAAAGAATCTTTTCGTTCTGATTTGCATCTTTAATTAAACGTCGTAGCTGGGTGTAGATAAAGTTATTTAAAAAGAATCATTTACATTATAGATATTTATTAAATTTATGTATAGATCATAGAAAGCATTTTTATGTTAATCATGTTTTTTTATGGAGTAGAACTTTTGTTATTATTAAGGAAAGACTTTGAGATTCATTCGAAGACAAAACCACGAAAATTCAAAATTAGGTTGAGCGAAAAAGATTAATATCAAAACTGTCACAACTTTCGATTTGTATTATTGGAGAAATAATTAAATGTTGTCATATTCAATTTGCTCTGAATTTATCAAAATAGAAATATTGCGCTTGATGAAGGAACAAATTCTCATCCTCCAGAAATTTGAAATTTTTTCGCTCAACTATAGAAGAACAATGGTTTATTTTTAATGTCTTCCTAAAAACCTTTTATAAACAGTTTCTTTTTTAAATTATCAAATATTTTGATAAATTTTCAATTGTATTAAAATGAAGATTATAATTCAATTAGAAAGATTTTTTTTCTGTAAGCTTTATCAGCTAAAATGTATTTTATTTTATTTAATATTAATTAATATAATTAAAATATTAATGCTAATAGAAAATTCAAGCAATCATAGAGACATTCGATGATATTTATCCTCAAAAGTTGCATGCTCAGAGGTTTACAATGAGGTAAAATTCGATACTACTATGTTTGAATATCAATACAAATAATTCAGTGACATCGGTTCTTCCCTTAAGTTTACACGTCTCTTAGATCTATAAGTATAAGAGTAAACAAATAAGCTGTGATGAATCAGGTAGAGAACTTTTATGCCAGTAGTACACAAACATTGTAAGTATTTTCACTTTGGTATTTGTAGAAAGAAGCCGCGATCCATATTTAATAATATGATATTAATCACTAATGAGTCATATGCTCCCGGGAGATAGAACTTCTGTTGATTGGCCTTGAGGACATTTTACCACACATCGCAGTTCCAGGTAAGTCAAAAATATTCTTGGAATGTTGAGAATATTCTTCTATTCACGTAGTTAAGATTTTATCCTTACATCACAAGAGGGAATTGTAAATTTCAGAATTTCTTTTGGCAAAAGTTCTATTTCTTTTTAATTTCTTTTCTTTACATGTTTAACGAAGATATATATATATATATATATATATATAT
>JAPDSC010045367.1:0-13589 GCA_026290005.1 Latrodectus geometricus
TGAATTATTTGACCTGAAATATAATAAATTATTGTGCTACTAAAATGGGTAATATCTTTAAATTGTTTTAAGGATCAATGAAATTTTCCGCATTCTATTTGCAGTTTTTTGACTTTATTTTACAATAATAGCTTTCAACCACTGTTTTTAAAAAATTGTAGGATTTAACATATTATTAAAAAATATTTTATAGAATGTGATCTAAATTTTTGTGCTGATACAATATGAAAGAATTCTGTATTCGATAAATTTCTGTTAATTCGTATAAATTTCTTTTGACCTTCATCAAACTTTTATGTTCTACTTGCGAATATTTTTCGTTATTTTCAATTAATGTTGTCAAGGAAATAAAATAGTAACAGCGTTTCTAATAAATATTTGACGCTATACCGGTGTTGATTGTGACAATGATAAAAATTGAAAGATTTTTGCAGTGCAGTTTTTTCTGTTGATTTTTCTAAGTTGTTGACCGATCACTTAAATTTTCCATGTTTTTATGAAGAATTATTTTCTATTCTTCCTGGATAATTCTTTTATATTTTGCTTCGAAGAAATTCCATATTTCAATGTAACTAAGGAATACTCAATAAGTGTGATGAGGATTATTGCCTAAAAAATAAATTGAAGAAATCTTTAAATTAAATTTCTTTATTTCTTTTAAATTATTTTTAAGATTAATTTTTTTTTCGTTATTTATACATGTTTTGGTAATGCTTCTTAATTTCTGTTTTAAAGAAATGCGAATTAAGAAAGAAAAACAATTTTGAAGAAAGGACATTTCATTATTACATGATCTTCTATTTGCAAACAAATTTCATGCACAAACTCATATTCAATAAATATAAAATCTTTAATTTTTTTGATTTTTAATGAATATTGAATGCGTGCATTTGTTTACCCAATGTAGTAATTGTAAATGTAATTTATTATGTTTGTTTGATTTTAAAAAAGTAACTCAACACAATGCCTTAAATATTTTTTCTGTGATAAAAATCACATATAAAAGCCATCAAAAATATAAATAACTTTTCAATTTTTTTTCTTGCAGGTCTGGTATTCTTTTGCATATTCAAAACGTCTGATTCACATGACTCAAATGAAGATTTCTCAACTGCGTTCAGTCTCCCAACCGTAACTGTTCGTGGATTTTTAAACTTCAGAACAACAGTTGATGGCACTGTCATCGTTTTTACACCAGTTTCTGAGATGAGACCGCCTTCAGTTGTGCAGAAAATTTCCACCACGTCGTCTGAAGTATTTCCGTCGTCACTTGTCCCAAACGACGCCGCTTTGCAAGAAGATAAATTGAGTGTGGATAAAGAAATGCATGATGGTGTGCAGGATTTAGCATTCGCTTCACCCCCTCAGAATTCTATTTTGAGTCCTTTAAAAACCCAGGTGCCCAATAGGAACATTTTGGAAAATAAAATGAAAGAAACATTCCTTCACCACATATCAGATAACGCTGTTCTTCCATCAACGGGACAGTTGGAATTCGATAAAGTGAAAAAAGTAGCTGCATCCCCCAATCAGTATCCCACTGGATTGGTTACTGTCCTAGGAGGTACATCGGTTGATGGTCAATCAACAACCGTTCACGAGACGAAAGTGATTGGCACATATATCGATGGCAAATATGCTCAAATATTGCAGAGTACCTCTCACGTTGTTTCTCAACTATCCCCAACAAGTTCGAGCAATACCCCTGTGACATCCACACTTAGCTCTATTCTTTCAACTCCATATACAAGCAAAATTCCTACACCTTCTACAACAATCTATTCTGCCTCCACATCTTCATTTATTGTTACTTCTCCGGTGGCAACATCTAATGACGTCCTGACCACTCCCACATTGAGCTATTCCACAGTGGATAGAAGCTACGCCACGCTACCTCTACCAGAACATACCAGCACCTCAACTTCTCAACCCACATCCACACTAACAACTTTCCAATCCCTTTCGCAAGAATCCAAAATAACAACTCCAGTCTTAGAGATAAAATCACCCTCTTGGAGGGAAGAGTCTACAGCTACATTCAGACAAATATCATCAGAGATTCCAGTTGTTATGGAATCTTCAAATGTGGTGTCACAAACGTCAAATGTCCTTCCACCTTCTTCATCGAGTGTAAAGAAGGAATACGCTTCTTCGGTGAGGGTGCCTGGAAGTAAGTCATTCACTGCCCTTCAATCTTCATTCCAACCGACAACGTCTTCAGTTCTTATCGAACGACAAAAGCCAACGGAGTCTCTGGAAAATGTGAGAAAAAGCACTTCTGTGAGGACAAAATCTTCTTTCTTGCCAATCTCCTCAACGATAGTATCTCTTTCTGATGATGACAACACAGTGCCAACTACATTGAGAAATTACAGAAACAACAGTACTTCCAGAACTCGGTTCTTATCACCAAGAAGACCATCTCCATCTGTGAGTATCCTAAGCTTCTTATCATTGTTCAAAATAACAAAGGGGCTATATAAAAATTTTGTATCTTCATATTTATTGACACTTTTGCCTAAATAGAAAAAAAAATCATTCATATCTTTTTTCTTATTTAGACGAACTTTAATATTTATGCATTTTAATAGTTTTATTAAATATTAATATTTACGTATTTTACCATAGATCATTTCCGTGAAAAAATAGTTCCCCAAATGTTGTGATTTAACGCCAAATTTTTCCTCCAAATGATGCAACCACTTCTTATAATTTTTATTCTATTTAATCTCACGTAAAATGTATAGTTAAAAAATTGAAATATAAGTTATAAATTGCGTCTCCATTTGTTTCAATAAAAATAATCAGGGCAAATATTCAAAAATGAAGAAGATATCAGGCAAACACTGTTTAAATTTTTGGCCTCTAGAGATAAGACATTTTTTTAAAAATGGAATATACGAATTGCCATCACTCAGGAAAGAAGTCATAAATAACGGAATTATATTATTCAATAAAGTTTATTCAAGGTATGAAAAATTTATTCTTTTGTTTTACTCTTAAAGCGGACAGAGCTTTCCGGTAGACTTAATAAATTAAAATAACGTCTTTCTTATATCTTACATAAACTGAACATAACCTTGTTGATTATGAAAATCAATACCTCCATAGGTTCGAATTCTCCAGCACTAATGAAGCACTGTAAGGGAAAAAGAAAATGGCGGTATCGATCTTTCATCGCTTAATCATAATTCAAAATTGTGAACAAGTTGTATGAGTTAAGCAGTCAAATTGGGCAGCCAAAACATCGCAATAATATAAGTTATCTGGGCTATCTTTTACTAACATCTTGTGAACAAAAGGAAATAAGGTTGCATCACTAATCACCAGTTTTTAAAAGCAGTTAATTGCTGGTTATTCGTTCCAATATATTTTTTATTTATTTATCGTTAAAAAAATTATTTTATAAAATTACTCTAAATTTAAAACAGTTGGTGTAAAGTCTTGCTATATTTGTACTTTTATTTCTACAGGTCAGATTAAATCGTTTCAAGGTTAAACTGACGCTTCGACAGGACTCATCGGATGAATACGGAGTCACAGAGCCAATGGATGAAGATGACTTAGAAGAGGACCACCCTCTAAAGGCAGACGATGAAATGGAATCGGTTACCGATGTTTCCACCATTCCCATCGACCCCGCTAATGTGGTGTTCCAGGAAACCACGATTACTAGTGAGGTTACCCTCCATGTCGGCCGGAGAAAGTCCATTCGTATTCTGACCATCACCACATCAGTCCCTTTGACCATCCACCCCACGGACATCCAACACATCCTGGACTCAGAGTCCTACCCAGGTGAGGAGTCTGACCGCCACATCGAAACGCGAACATTCACCACAACCGAAAGAGCACTGAAGACATCCATCGTTCCAGTATACGACGGTAAATCAACAACTTACCATAAAGTGACAGAGAGCTTCTTCATCATGAAGTATATAACAGCTTACCGAACACTACCTGTTGGAGAAGTGACACTCCTCGATCCCGTGTTCGACGAGCCTGAAGTGAGCATGACCACCTTGGAAGCGGCAGCAAATTTCCCTCCCTCTGTAATCCAATCAGCGCCAGCAGTGGAACAGTTGGTCACCGAGGATGCTATGCAACCGTCCATGGTGATGCCTTTCACCGGAAACGCCCACCCACAATTATCCAATCCCTTTTTGTCTTTGGGACACGCCTTATCGAACAACCCACTGGCAGCTGTTTACTTGGGTCTGCAGCAACTGAACGCCCAAATGACTCTTTATTCAACCATAACTGACACATCCACTTATATCGCCACGGATACATTTTACAATACAAAGACTGTTAAGTTCTACGATGGACGACATACCCGATTTCGAACAGTCTCAGAGCCAACTTCGACCCAAACGCGAACCGTTACAACTACAGTTCTGTCGGTGCAGCCATATCTCAACACACAAGCCCTTCAGCAACAGCAGCACTTGCAGAAATTTATCGCCCCCACCCGGATGGAGCCACAATACAGCACCATAACTTCCATCTACACCACAGTGACAACTGCAACCAGTTTCAGCCCACGAGTTTATACGCTGATCTACAACGGATTCAGTACTAAGTTCAGGACAGTGACCAGCACGTCGACGTATCCGACAACAGTAACGGTGACCAGTACCACGAAAGTGCCCATAGCCGCCACGCAAGTTCCTTTTGCATTCCCTTATTCTTCTTAAGAACTAGATGAAACTATTTGGAGAAGCAGACTGTTGAGTCAAATTGTTTGAAATGACATGCTCATGTATGATTCGAACTTCAATCATAGCAAGCATCAAGGCTCATTGCAGTAATTTATGAAGTTGTTATAAGAGCAACGGACACAGCTGAGGTACTTACAATTTCATCAATGGAATGTGTTTAAAAGCTGAGACAACAAACAACGTTGGAGTTACAGCTTCGAAAACTCAAATTATGACAAATTAGAATAATCTCCATTGAAAATGGTTTTCTAAATAGTATTCTGCTGGATTTAAATTTCAGTAAAATGACAGCATGGTTTAAGTAAAAGAAAGGTATTCATTGTTCTGAAAAATATTGTTTATTAATACTTATTCACACTTAAAGAGTGTTTGTTTATATGATAAGTTATTAAAATTTTAGCAGAATTTAATATACTGATGTAACTAATAACTTAATCTTATTTCTTAATCAAATAATTTATAAAATAAAAATAATTTGTTATTTGAAATTCGATTTCAACTCATTAACTTAGAAAGAATGATTTTATCACTAGTTGTGACCCGATAAGAAATTTCACCAGATATTGTTTCCAGCATAGAAAAAATTTCAAACTGTTATCAGTTTCCCATTGTTTTACACAAACCTTAATTATTTTAGCTTTGTAAGTACTTTATTTAACATTTTGATTACATGTACATAAAGTGACATAAATCTGATAAATCTACAAAAAGCTTCTCAAAGTTAAAGAAAAGGTTAAAAAAGAATTTAATAATGTATTTTGTCAATAATACACTAATTTATTATTAATCTCATCATTCTTTTAGCGTTTCAAATGAATGTCACTTGGTCGGAATTAATACTGTAAAGGAAAATGGATTAATTAAAAATAAATAATAATCAGTTTACATAGGATTGGTAATATTTAGTTTGTAATGTCGTACACTAATGTCGCTTTTTGATGTTATCGATGATAAATTATTCAATTCAATTTTTGCAGTTAATGATATATTTAATTTTTTTAGAAGAAAAGTAAAAAAAATTGAAAACTATTGAACTGTATTATGTTTTTGGCTTGTAATAGACCATTTCATTTTAAACCCTTAAAAATACTTTTATAAATAAAAGTGTACTACAAACTCACACCTTATTCTACATATATATATTTTTCAATTTTTATTCTATTTTGGTCTATGAAAACGATTACATTATATTAAACTTATCTTTTCAATTTTTTCCCAGAGTAACAAATCTTGTAACAAAACAAAAATATTTTGCTTCAAAATGCTTTCACTTGGAAAATTAATAGATGGTTACAGTTAAAATAATGATAGGATTTCACATTTAGCAGAATAAATAAATTTATCTTTTGAAATTTCATACTTCCAAATTTTGTACTTCCTTTTAGTATAAATATTAGACGCTATGTCTAATATGAGACAAGTTTTGCTTTAAAGCAACGAATAATACATCATTAAATCTTTCAAATCTTCCTCTTTAGAAATGGTTCAAATGTATGCTTGTGCATGCCTATTTTTAGCACTTTTGTAGTTTGTCATAGTTTCATTGAATGTGAAAGTTTTTTCTCATCTTAAAAATGCTTTAGAAACAGAAAGTTACTTCCTATAAATACATTTTCTTTAAAAAGAAAGTTAGTTTTCTTTTTTCCTCAAAATGGAACTATAATAAATCCTTTTGAACTGTAATAAATAATTTTTAAAAGTAGAAAAATATCAAAAAGTATGCATTTACAAAAACTGGTTGGGACTCAAAGAATTCCTGCATAATTTTAAAATCTTGAATCTACAAAATACTTTCGTGTAAATGATATTCAAAATGTCTATTTTTCGATGTGTATTTTTGGAAAAAAATTAGCTATGGGACATAGAGATAACGAAAAAACTGTGAAAATGTGATAAGAAGGTAATATGAAATTGCAATTTAAAAAAAAAAAAAGAAGAAATGCTGCTCATTATTCCTTTATTTAAGTCAAGCAGAATTCTGTTATGTAAATATATATATTCGTTTCAATACATAAGAGATTTATTCCAACTTTTTTATTCCATTAGGCGACTGAATTTTTAAAGCATATTTTTTCTAATTCGTATGTAATTAGGCACAGATTTTTAATGGAAACTTAATATAAGAACACGTTTCATTCTATCCCCTGTGATTAGTTCTTATTCTAACATCTAAATTAGAAAAATATATTTATATGTTTTAGTAGCTTATATTTGAAGTCTAAGCGCCCTTTTATAAAACATTTTAGAAAGAATCAAAATATTGAAACACTACTATTCATGTATGAATCATAGATATTTAAGGGGAATTTTGGAATACAGAGCTAAGATTTTAAGCCAACACTGCTACGATATATGGGGTTTTTAAGAAGAATTTTGAAATAAAGATGTAGAATATTAAATCAACGATATCCTGATGTATTTACATTTCTGAAGAATTTTTGCATAAACCATTTTGCTAAAATATAAAAAGATATTATGAATTTACACTTTGCTTTGAATTTTAGATTAAGAATCTAGGGTATTAATTCAAGGATATTCTGATTTTTGAATATTTCATCAAGAATTTTAGAATAAAGATGCGCTTTATTAAATGGATAATATTCTGATGTATTTGCAATATTTAAGAATTTTGGAATAATGATAATAAAATCTGATAAATTTATATTTTATTGATAATTTTAGAATAAAGATTTAAATTACGAGTTTAATAATATTCTGATATTTAATAATATTCTGAATATTAAATGAAGTATTTTGAAATAAAATTCTAAGATATTAAGTTAACAATATTTCAACGAATGTGCGTTTTAAGAAGTTTTAAAAATTGTCTAAAGTATAAATTCAGTGATATTCTGATGTGTGTCATTGATTATTTTACAATGAATTTTAAAATAGTAATTAAAGACATTAAGCTATCATTACTCTGATTATCAATGTTTCATGATAAGAACATATCTATAGTCAGAATAACGATAGTTTAATCATTATTCTCATTATATATTCTTTTTAACACATCTGTAATCAGAATAACGATATTAAACTATCGTTATTTTGATTATAGATATGTTGTATTTTTTCATTTACAATTTCCATTGATACAATTAAAAAATATTTTCGATAAAATATTTAGATTTTTTTCAAGTGCCTTTAAATCCAGACTTTTTTTATTTCCCATTTAAAAGCATACTTGATTTTTGACTTCTAACATTTTCTTTAAATTTAAAATTGCTTACGACTACCTCGAACTTTTAAATATAATGTAATAGTAATAGTATTCTTTACATGGAAAAATTATTTTTAAAAGAAATTTCCCATTCATTTATTTTAAGAATTAATTTAAAAAAAAGAAACTTTCTTTCAAAATTTTTTAAGAAATGCTTTGAAAAGCATTTATTTTTTTAAAAAAAGCAAATTTATTTGAAATAAGAAATATTTCACAAAAGGCGCATTTAAATGAAAAATTCTTTTCAAAGGGACTTATGATAGTAAACTCTGTGTCGAATAATTTAGTAAAAAAAAATTTTCTTAAAAGAAAAATTACTTTTTAAAATTACCAAAAAAAAATTGTTTTTAATTTTATTAAAAAAATTGCTTTTAAATTTATTGAGAAAAAAGAAAAACTTTACAAAGCTGTCAAACAGGTGGATGTTTACTTGTGAAATATGTTTAAGCGTGGGATGCTTTGAACATCGGCAGAGGGATATAAACGGAATTAGTCAAAACTTTTTTGAAATAAAATATAGACTTTACCAAATTAAAATAATATTTTTAATATAACTTAAAAATAAGTGTTTCTCCTATTGAGAAATATCTTAAAAACCATGTCCGTATATGACAAAATATATTGATATAAGTGGTGGAAATATATATATTTTTTAATGCTTTTACAACTGGAAAGACAAAATTAAAATTTTTTCTTGATAATCGAAATCTTTGCTCAGAGACACAAAGAATTCTCATGCGAATTCTCATGGAAATTATATTTCACATTCTTTTGAAAAAAGACAAGTTCTATATAAAAACCAAACGGCCTGGTTGCGTTGGAATGTTCCAAGAATTCAAGACTTCAAAATATGAACAATGTCTTACAAGAAAGCAAATTTTATATAATAAAAATATTCTTCATTAACTAATGTTCATTTATAATTCTTAATTAATTTATTATGGCATAACTGAGTGAATATACCATAATAAATTAATTAAAATACAAGATTTTTATAAAGGTAACTTATTAGGCAACTAGCTTATGTCAAAAAATCTCTCAATTTACATCACAAACATTTATAATACAAATGATTAACCATTGTGTGTGATGTTATTATCAATATTAATTTTTAACGTATTAAATTTGTAGGTCACTTACATTTTAAATAAAAAGCAGTGTACGCATGATTTAATGTTTCAATAATTTTTGTGATGTAATCAATTAATAATTTAACATTGATAGCCCATGTGTCACTTTGATAATCAAGAACTTTGATAATTAACATTTCAATTAATTTGATATGTAGATTATCAGAGTTCTTATTTTAAATAATCATATGTATAGAAATGGTGAATATACGTTATAAATAAAGTATATAAAAAATTTTTGTATGTTGTTTGTGTAAAATGTTTTATATTTTTAACTTCATTAAATAATCTTTTCACTTCTTAAAAACTTAAAAATAATGGAAGCACAATAAAATGTAAATAAATTAATGTGCTTACTAATCTCATAAGGCTTTTATTTTAAACATTTTATGCTTATAGGTTTTCAATTTAATTTTATTGTATTTTTGTCAACAAACAATCATAGTTCCCCCTTCTCTTTATATATTTCAGAATAGCATTTTCCTCTTTAATGATTTCATTTTTAATTAAAATTAATTCTGCCAATAATTTTTTAGTTTTAATAAACAATTTGTACATATAATTAATCTATGTTCTCTGTACGAAAAAATTTTTTATTTTAAATTATGTGCATCATTTTTTATGTGTGATTTATGTAACACTTTCCCTTGTATATTTAAATAAACTAAATTGTGACAAAGACATTGTAATTCTCTTATTCCTCTAAAAAATAATGGTTTTCATTCAATTAAATAACGTTCTTATTTCAATAAAATGTGTATTTTATTTAAATTATTCAAACTCGTATAACTTTGTATAAAGTTAACAGAGCCATTTCCTAATTAAAGAAATAATTAAAACCTAATTACATAAATTTATTCCTTTTGGAAAGAAAGGTGATATTTAAAGAAGAAGTTCCTAGATGGCAGCACCATAAGAGATTGTGTAAAATTATTCTTCAAACTTCGTATGTTTAAAAAATTGAATTTTTTTTAAAGTTCAACGTAGACAGATAATTTATTCGGAGCTTATGACATATTTATGAACCTCAGTTTTGTACTAGGTATATTGTTTAAAAAATTATTTCTATGAAAATTGCTTAGATTTTTTTTTTTTTAATTTTCTTAGTGTCACTATCTATCACAAAAAAATTGCATTTCATTCGTTGTAAGCTATTCTATTAAAGTTTTACAATTTAAGCAGTTTTTCACGCTAAGAAATGAGAAATATGTCATAAAAAAAGACTTTCTAAAAAAATTCAATTGATACAAAATTCCTTTTGAAGAATTTATTAAATCGCCTTTCTTTCTGGCGGCCACTTGTATTTAATTTTTATATTCTATAAAACACAGATCTTTTATTATTAAACGCATTTCATTCCTAATGATTTCTCAATTTTTAGATGTAGGAGCTTATTTTATTAAATATTTAGTAAGCATGTATTGTGAATGAGATTCGATAAGAATTTACATTTCTATTCCTTTCTTAATATATTTCTGTATACATTTTAATTTTTCATAATATTAACAAAATTGGCATTCTTAATTATTTATTTATGTTCCTTTGTAGTATAGTTCTGAATTTTTTGACCTATGTACTGAATTTTAAGTGCACTTTTTGTTGCCAATCAAACTTGCCCCAAAATTACGAAATGATATTTCTTCGAGAGTTACTAAAAATGTATAGAAACAACATAAAGTATCTTGAAATTAAATTTTCTTCAGATTTCTTTATATTTTTTAATACAACACTCTTAAAATGTTGCTACTGAATTGTATGAGTTAACTCTAAAAACTGAACTGACATTTTATATATGTCAAAATTATTTTAAATAACATAAGAATATTTTCACCTTCAGTTACAAAAATAATAACATATTAGAGTAATTTCAGTGCCTATAGTAGAATGTAGTAGTGGAACTGTCTATGTGTAAAGAATGTAGTTGCAGATAGTAGAACCGTAGAGTGAATAAAAATTTGTTTAATTTTTATAGACATCAATATGACCGATTTTTGATGAAAATGTACTTTTTCCCAGTCTGTAATTCTTAGATAAATTAAATTCAATTAAAAATATATAAATGGCATTGTTCATTTTTATCAAGTACATTTGTTTTAAATATTAACACTTTACCCAAATAAATGAAAAAAATATGCTGTTTTGATAAATGTTTATAATATTTTAAAAGAAAATGGGCATATAAATGTGGAAAGATGCATTATTGCTAAAGATCCGATTTTACAAATAAAATTATAAGTTTGCTTGGATAATCAAAAAATCAGATAAAAAAAGATATCTATAAATATTAAATACATTTTGATAATTACCATAATAAATGCAATATTTATAATCATTATTTTGTTACACACACACACACACACACACACACACACACACACATATATATATATATATATATATATATATATATATATATATATTCTGAAATCCAATAAGATGAGATAGTAGAAAGTTCATTCAAGGGAGTAATCTTTAGCTTAGTTATTTCCGTGAAGTTATATTAAGTTATATTTGGTCTGTTAAATTAAGTTATATTTGGTTTGTGTCATTGTAAAAAAAAGTGAAATAGTTTTTTGAAATTAAATTGACATCATTTTAATATATAACTTTTAGATAAAGAATATTTGAGAAGTAAGTTTTATTTATTTCTATAACAAATATTTTAAAATGTATAATAGTAAACATTCAAAGGACACAAATAATTAAAATAAAAAAATCTTAAATTATTTAAGTAACAAAACAATATGTACATTTAAATACAAATGAAAGATAATATTTACAAAAAGTTCCTTTTACACAGGAAAAGAAATTCGGATATTTTCAGATTTTGGATCTCAATTTAAGTTAGTAAAGCATCTTAAAATTTGATAAGATTAAGATCTTCAAAGACGGTTGCACCAAAAATAATTTGCTTTACAAGTACTGATGGCTTTAATGATTTCAGTTTGAAAAATATTATGAATGCCGAAACAACAAGTGGCAGTGGATTACATAAAAATAAATACATGGAATGTATTATTTACATATATTTTCACTGAAAAAAATTATGATTTATTTTAAAATTGTAAACAATCAGGCTAATGAAAATGAAGTAATTTTGTTTATCAAAATACAATATAGTAACTTAGAAAGTATTCCAATAATATATTAAGAAACTGCATTTTTCCATAATTATGATTATTAAAAAATCATATAGACACTTTGAAATAGCTTATAAGAAATATGTATACACTATATATTTCTATAAAAATATGAGTTTAGTTAAATCAGAGCTTTACATAAAATATATTTCTTTATATTATACCAAATATAAATAAAAAGAATGAAAAAGTTATTACAAAAATAAATTCTTTTATCAAGATTAGAAAGAGCTTTATCAACAATTATAATTAATTATTATCAATAGTAAATGTATTTGTTTCTTATAAATATTTTAAAAAATTTAATTAAATGATTAATCATTCATAGTGATATATTTCAATTTGATAGTGACAAATTGAAAGTGTACTGAAGTGGTAAATTCCAAATTAATACAGTCAACACTTATTGAAATGATATATTCAATTTTAACATATTCGGAAGATGATAAAATGATATAATTGACAAACACATACTCGCGAAATCTGTTGGAATGATAAATTCATTATTGAGAAATTTAAAGTGAGTGGTATATTCAATACTGACTTGTTCAAACATATTAACATGATATATTCAACATCGATACATTGAAAATGTAGTGAAATGATTATATTAACATTAATGTATTCAAAATTAATAAAATGTGATGCAGCACAAATAACATAATTGAAAATTAAAAGAGAACCAATAAAATTTTTAAAAAAATCACAGTAAATGGAAAGTTTTTTTTCTTATAAAGATAAATATTCCAAAAATGTGTTTTATTTAAAAATATCAGAAAGAATTTTTCTTGAAAATGTTTTAAATATTTTTATTTGGTTTTCATTATGTTAGTTGAAATAGAATTGAAATAATATTTGTCCAACGTAAATCTATAGTTTATACAAGTATTTAATGTTGTGAATATTCAATTTTTTTATATTGATGTACTTTTTTGTTAAATACAGGAAAACAATAAATCTCTAAAACAGAAATAATGAAAAATTTTGAAAAGCACACTTTCAGATTATAAAAGAAAAGTAATCATGTAAAAATAACTTGCTTAACCTTACTTTAAAGATATGCTAGATAACTTTATTGAGTTTATTTAAGTCTTTATTTTTCAGCAAATTTTATCTATTTTTAATTTTTACCTTAAAGTACTAAGATATGTTGATAGCTCCGATTTAAAATCAAAGATTTTAAAATGAAAATAAAACTAACATTTTTATTTTATACAAAGTAACACCACATAAATGCAATTCTGAAAATATTTTATCCATAAAAATGATTTCACTAATGTTTGAACATGTTCTATATCATCAGCAGTAGTATTTTAATCAATTGAGACTATTTTTAATAGATTTATCGATAAAATTGTAACTAGTTTAGTGCTGA